>RQWE01000320.1:0-23120 GCA_004028395.1 Leptographium galeiforme
CCCCCCCTCCTCCTCGTCCTCCTCCTCCCCAGCAGTCGATTCCGCGCTGTTCCGTCTACGAAGCTTACGACCAAGATACCTCGTGCGCCCGGTTTATGTAACCCAGGACAAGGACGTGCAACCCGGGTCAGCGCGTCAGCCCTCTCTCCTCTTGTTCAGGGCTCCTCGTTGTCACCAGCGACCGCCCGGTCAGGCCACATCCCCGCCGAATCTTTGCACCATTGCCGCCCGATCACGCGCGCACGTTCCCCCTGTATTCCAGCGGACATTCCACTGCTCGCGGGCCTTGTCCTGCTTTTGCCACTATCGCTATCGATAAGCAACCGCCCGCTACCTGGCAACTATCTAACGGCACAGCAAACAGCCCACAGCACACAGCACACGTCTTCCCCGTTAGCTAGCACAGCCCGAGCCAGCTTTCCCAAACTCGTACACGCCCCTCCTCTCCGTCGCGCCCTTCTCCTCCTTTGGATCTGGTCCCACTGTCTCACACCTCACTTCTGCCCACGTCTTGTCCTCCCCTGCCCGGTGCTCTTTCCTCCTTTCCCATTCTGCGCATTACGTCGTACGTCCTTCGTTCGACACACCCCACCCCATCCTCTCCACCTCAAACGTTATTCTCTGCTCAATCTCACTGACGGCCCCCTTCGGCCTCCGTCTGCCGTTTTGTCTCATTCCTTCCCTCGCTGTCTGGCGTGGCCCTCGTTCCACACACCCCCCCTTCCTTGCACACTTCATTCTGTACTAATTCAGATCGAGCACCAGAGGCTGTTCAGACGTGGTAAAAAAAGAAATTAAGAAAAAGAAGAAATCAGAAAAAGAAACAACCTCGTCGCCGGAGCTTCTTCCTCCCCTTGCACTTTCCTATTCTTAATAAATCTTCCGGAGCCCATTCGCTCCCCATATTTTGTCCATTTTCCCCTTCCACCCTCCTTCTCGGAATTTCTGCCAACCGCCCCAGTCCAGTCCAGTCCAGTCCAGTCCCCAGCCTGCATTTCTCCTCCACCGTTGGGCTTCCACGACCACCATCGGCTCGACAACGAGCTATATAGCCGTACCCTCCCCGGGCACTTCCCTCCGACCTTGGGATACGAACCCACATCGCCCGTCGTCTTTAGGAACAGAAATTCGGGTGCGCGCAAGCAACACCCCGAGTCTCTCGATCTGGCGTCCTGGCCGTGTGTCTCTCGCCTCCGCCTCCTGTCTCAAACCACCCTTTCGGACAGCTCCCGGTCCCCCAACTGCGACCGCCCCCCCTGACCACATACCCGACGCACCCTCAGAAGACGACGGCCTGCCCCCGCCCGCCAACGCACCGAGCCACCAGCACGCTCACCTTTGGGCATCTCGGCCTGGCCGTCACTCTCCACTCTCTCCACACAACCCGTCACCGCCATGTCGAGAAGGAGTACGCACTCTTCCAGGGTAGCTTATATGGAGGCGGAGGACGAGTCTGGAAACATACTCGGCGGCACAACAACATATGCTGCATCCGCCGCTCCCAGCCAAAAGGAGAGGATGAATACCGGCAAGTCTCGCCGCAACGAGTCGCCCGGGCCTATGCATGGCCATGGCGACTCTGACTCGACCGCCCATGTCCGCCGCGTCTCCCGATCCAAGCCCTCAGGAGAGCATGGCCGCCCCATGCCATCAAGCAAGAAGTCTGGCACCCTCACCCGGACTCCGTCGGCCCGACACTCGCGGCCGCCGCCAGAGGTCGAGACGCATCACCATCACCGCTCCCGGGACGATGCCAGGTACTACGGTGTCGAGCCTGAGTCGGTGACGTCGGCATCTCGCCCCCGTTCGAAAACAGCGGCTCCCCGTCCAGGCTACGCTGGACTGACGCGGCCGCCCGTCTCCAACACGAGGTTCCGGACGCAACCGCCGCTCCCGCCGTATCAACAGCCACCGGCACCGTTCCAGCAGTCTCCGTCGCAGTACCAACCACCGCCGTCCCAATACCCACAGCCGCCGGCGCCGTATCAGCCGGCACCGTATCCGCCACCGTCGCAGTATCAGCAACCACCGCTCAAGTTTCAACAACCACCGCCAAAGTTTCAGCAGCCGCCGCCCCCCCTTCAGCCGGTAGCACCCTTCCAGCGGCCACTGGCGCAGTATCAATCGCCGATCATGCAGTCGCCCTTCTCGGCTAGCCCTTCGACGCTGCCGCCGCCCTCGCGCGCGCCGCAGTCCTGGCAGCAGCCCCCTCCCTCGCATCGCTACTCCACCATGGGGCCGCCGCCGCCGCCGCCGCTTTCGTTGCCGTCGGTCGCGACCCAGCCCACGTACTCGGAGTCTTTTCCTCGGCCGCAGAATTTGCAGCAGCGGTTCGATCTGACCCGCCCCCAGACCTCTATGGGTTATCGGCCTCCGCCTGCACGCGACTACGGCCCTGTTGAACCGTATCACCCGGATGACAGGCTTCCGGACATGCGACGCCTCTCTCTTTCAACACGGCCCAGCTCAGCACGCCCTCCCGCCATCCAGGATTCTCCGTATGCACCACCTATGCATGCGCCTTCCAGATCTCAGCAACTCGGCGAATACCAGCCTCGTTATCCGGAGGACGAATATGACGACGATAGCACGTTTCCGGACACGGATTCATATCTCGATCTTCCGCCAACCTCGTACGTGCCACGGGCCCGACGGCCCAGCATCGGGCGATCATCGACCCCCTACGATATGAAGTCGCGTAATGGAGAAAGATCCCAATCTCGTGGCCGCCGGGACTCGTTCTACGGGCCCCGGTCTGTCTCGTCGGGGGCAGGTATGGAGGACAAGCTCCGTCAGGCCAGCTCGTACCAAGAGGAGATCAGTGGTGGTGTGCGCCTTACCGCCGAATCCCTGAATGAGGCGACTCAATCTGACGGACCCCGCAGCCGATCTACGCGCAGTTCCGGAAGTCGCGATGAGAGCGACTGGCGCCAGTCTGCGACAACGAGGACGACCCGGTCCAGCATGGAGGATGACCGCACCATGAAGGTCCGGGGTCCGGCTTTTATCCGGATGGGAGAGACAGAGGTGCAGTGCCAGTTGGGTGCTGAGGTCGATATCGCACCGAGCGGCATGACCATGAGACGCGGTGAGAGGATGAGCTACATTGAAGATGACCGGCGGAGCAGGTTTGAGCGGCCGGCTCTGCGCAGCCGTGCGGCATCGCAGGCCGGGTCCTTTGCGCCGGCACAGCTGATCGCGCCTTACGAGTACTCTTACGGAGATGGGCTTGACTACACCCGGGTGGCGTATAGGCACTAATGACTACGAAGAGGGCGGCCGAGAGATTGATGATGACGACACTTAATGTGAAACGAACTGCTCTGGATCTTGATCAACGTCTATTTATTTTCCTTGGAGAATGCTCTACTTCTTTTCAAATTTTCACCACACGCATTTTTTTTCTGGTCTAGCTATTAGCGAGCGCATGATCGAGCTTTGATTTGCTTCCCCTGCGACTATGGCGGCATGAATGTCCGAGCACATCTTCTCGGCCTGCGTCTCCTTCTTTCGGCAAGCACTCTTACCCTATTTTTGCGGTTTCGTCTTGTTCATGTCACATTGGAAAAGTTTGGATATTTTCCTTCGAGATTTTCGGTGTGGATACAGAGGGGAGGAGCGAAAGCGGCTGGGTTTGGTGATGGCTCTTTCATGGTCTTGTCGTTTCTATTCGGGCTACGATGTCGTGGCTAGGAAAAAAAAAAACGAAACGGGAACTCGCTGTCACAGTTCGCCATGGCGGCTTTTCAAGGATCTGTTGTGGTTTTTGCGCTGTTGTTTAGGATACCCCCTCGGGCAAAGCTGGACCCCTTCATGTGTGTGTTTCTCTATCAGCCCAGATTGTTATGTCGATATTACGGCCTGTCTGATGTACGCGTGCTCTTTCTTCTCTGTGCTTTGTTGTCCAGCAGCGCTGGCTTCGCATCTCTGCTACTGTCCGGTACATAGCACATGGGGCATGTGACGCCCTCAGCATTGCAGTAAACAAGTATGTACTCTACATTGAAAAATTCCAATCTTGCAGCGTGCCGTTGTGGCCCGTTTTTTGTCTTGGTTCCATGCTCGTCGTGATAACGAAATGAACGAAATGGCCCGACAAAAAGGGTTCGTGGAGGCCGGCCGGCCATTCAAACACCATGGAAAACCATGGATCGCTGCGGCAAGAACACACTAGCAGGCCCAGCGATGGACGTTGCTATGCTGGGACACATCCCGTGTCCCTTTTACCACGTATACTCGTACGCATACGACAGCGATGTGGGCTATCATGCGACTGATGGTAATTCCCGCATCAGTGGAATTTTTTTTCTTTACTTTTTCAGTTGGGGTCAGGGCGCCCACAGGTGTCATACCGACTTTGCCGGTTGTCCTGTGCTCGCCACATGGCACCGTCTTGAACTGTCTAGCTTGCCGCCGGCCCCCCCGGGGTCCATCTGGCGATTGATACGGTGATGAAACGGTGAGAAAGGGGGGGGCTACGAAAGATACGGAGTATGTACTTGTACGAGTACGGTGTTGTCTCCTCGTATCAGGCCAAGTCCAGAAGCTGGGCGGCATGCAAAACGTTCGATGTTGCCACTTCCGTTCAAGCGGAAGGGCTGGCGTTGCTTGGTGGGCAGGGGTGAGAGGCATTCGCGGTGAGACGATGAAACGATGGGTGCGAGTGCGAGTTGTCAGTGCTCACAAGTGTGGCGCACCTTGTGGCTGGACAAATGGACATGGTTGCTCGGCAACGGTTTATTTACACGGCGCCTAACGTACTTGCGCAAGTAGTCATTTCACCTCAGCGAAGAGAGGGAGTGCAAAAGCTTGCAAGTGAGTCCAAAATGAGCGTAGGGCTTTAAATGTGTGCTCGTACGAGTAGTCTTTCTTGATGCGCTCTGTGAATTATGGTCATCAAAGGCGCATTAGCAACTGCACAGCCCCAGCTGTACATTTGGGGGTAGAATCTCAGAGTACGATTACATACTCATAAAACGCATCCCAGCCTCGCCGCTTTTGGTTTCCGGGGAAACCGCCATAACTGTGCCAACCATCCGACCCTGTCTTATCGCCCTCTTCCGGCTCTGGATTCTGCCACTCGTACATCGTCTCCTGCACATTGGCGGATCAACAGGCTCAGTTCGGGGTAACGAAGCCATCACTCATCCATTCTTTTCCTTTTGCTGGCGTGTACGGAAGCCGCGAACCGACTGCCAGAACATTTACTAGTGGCCATTTCCGGCCTGCCAGCCTATTTTCGCGCACGACGCGAGAGCACTCCCCAACGGTCTCGGGCGAGACGCATTCCAGCACCCTTTTGTCAAGATGGCGCCGACACGCGTTTCTGACATGCTGGCCAAGCTCACGGTCCGGTCCGCTGATGCGGGGGCCAACGTGATGGCCGGCATTCCAGCGGCGGCACGCGTGGTACTGGCTGCCCGCGACTCGACGGCCACGACCGACCCCAGCGTGGGCACGACCGACCCGACGAGCATCAACAACAATGGCATGTTTGGGCTGTTTGGGATTCTGGGCGCGGCGATTTGCGTGGCCATTATCTGGTTCTTTTTCTGGGCCAAGAACGGCGGGTTCCACTTCCGGAACAACGACTGGGACGACTACAAGACGACGGTGCTGCGGCGGCGGGGACCCAACGGCACGCTGCTGTCGGGGGCGACGGCGAGCACGAAGCTGGGCGGCGGGAGTGTGTACAAGGACGTGGACGACTACACGGAGGACTCGCAGACGGTGGTGACGGCGTCGTCGGGGTCGACGGAGATGTCGGGCGTGACGGCGGGGGCGAGCGACATTGCGGGACGCGAGAAGCGGCGCAAGAAGAAGGAGCAGCGGGACCGGGACCGGCAGCGGGAGCGGTCGCAGCGGGGGGGAGACCAGCCCCCGGAGATGAAGGAGAAGAAGGACAAGAAGGACAAGAAGGACAAGAAGGAGCGCAAGGAGCGGGACAAGAAGGACAAGAAGGACGGCCGGCGGCGGATGGTCAACGAGGAGGGCGTGTTGGTGGACGAGAACGCCGAGGCGGAGGCCAAGGCGCATCTACGCAAGTACCGGCACGAGAAGGCGGCGCGCGTGGGGGGGCTGAACCGGGAGAGCGAGGCGTCGGTGTGGGACGGGTCGACGAACGCGGGCAGCTCGGCGGCGCCGACGGAGCTGTCGGAGAGCACGGTGACGTCGGAGCTGATGGCGAACCGGGAGGCGACGCCGACCAGCACGCCGACCAAGAAGCGACGGGGCGAGCGTGGCGAGCGGGGGGATCGTGGTGATCGCAGTGATCGTGGCGAGCGCACTGAGCGCAGCGAGCGTACCGACAATGCGGCCTCGGCGCTCACGGTCAGCAGCGGCGGCGGCATCCGCAAGGTGTACAGCACGGCCGACCGCAACGCGGAGCGGGAGCGCGAACGCGAGGCAGAGCGGGCGCGGCGCGAGGCCCGCAGACAACAAGAGCGCAGCCGGGCAGCAGCGGCCGCGGCGGCGGCCTCGACAAGCCGGCGGGACTTTAGCTGGCAGCACGGCGCCGAAGAGTCGAGCACGTTTTTGCGGCAGATTGAGGAGGGCGACAGCTCGCGCGTCGACGGGCACTTGCTCGAGCACGAGCCGGAGATGCCGGGCGGCTGGACGGACGACGCGGCCGACGGCGATCTGGGCACCAAGTCGTACCAGCACTACATTCCGGGGCTGTCGAGCGTGGGCTCAGCGTCGGTGGTGGAGGAGACGTACGAGGATCGCCGGCGGGAGCGGCAGCGGCGGAACGGGTTCCGCCGGTGAGGGGTGGGGGGGGTGGTGGTGAGATGGAGTGAGAGGACGTGAGAAGGGGTGAGACGAAAGGACTGCGAGAGAATGGAGAGGATCGGCGAATTGGTGAGAGAGAACCAGTTTGGAACCAGTTTGGAGCCAGTTTGGAGCCAGTTTGGAGCCAGTGAGGATGCAGTGCGGAATCAGTAAGAGGTCCGAACGGGATCGGAGAGGGCTCCGAGCCCCGGAGCTAGGCCGGCGAAAGGATTGGGAAGGATGCGACGTGTATGTAATCATGATTTCTGGTAGCCTTTAGCATTTACAATTTACAAGCAAACAGTTTTCCCGCGCCCCGGACTTTTCTGTGCCGCCGCGCTATGACATCACTGATGTAAGCAGGATTTGCTTAGCAACGCGCGTGAGCTCTTGAACCACATCCCGAGGCCGCGAGGCGATCAGCATGCACTCGACTATAAGAGAGAGTCCAGACTTTAGGGACTCTTCTCCTCATGTCTCGCAGACTCACTCGACTGGCTTCGCAACTCGCAACCATGGCCACCAGCTCCAACATTCATCTGTACACGGCGCAGACGCCCAATGGCATCAAGACTTCGATCCTGCTCGAGGAGCTGGGCCTGCCGTACGAGGTCGGTACTTTTTTTGGGTCGCTCTCTTGAGTTTTTCTGCTGACGACCGGATAGGTGACCGCCATCGACATTAGCAAGAATGTGCAAAAGGAGCCGTGGTTCCTCGCCATCAACCCCAACGGCCGCATCCCCGCCATGACGGACAAGCTCGCCGATGGCACGACCATTCGCATCTTTGAGAGCGGCGCCATCCTCCAGTACCTGGTCGACCGCTACGACCCCGAGCACAAGGTCTCGTACCCCTTTGGCACCAAGGAGTACTATGAAGTGAACAGCTGGGTACGTTGTCTCGGCAACTGTGCACTCGCACGTATTTCATGAATCATCTGCTGATGGCCGTGTAGTTATTTTGGCAGATAGGCGGTCTCGGGCCCATGCAAGGCCAGGCGAACCACTTTGCTCGTGCGTGATCCGTGAAGCGACCCCCATTGTAAAAGTCTGCAATCAATTGACCTCCCATGGCAGGCTACGCTCCCGAGAAGATTCCGTATGCCATCGATCGGTCAGTACGCGTCCTTGTTTTGGCTGTCTGGTCCGTTCTGACACCCCAGCAGGTACCGCAATGAGACTCGCCGCCTGTACCTTGCGCTGGACAATCAGCTCAAGTTTTCCAAGTCTGGCTTTATCGTTGGCGACCGCCTGACGATTGCTGACATTAGCTGTTGGGGCTGGGCGGCCGCGTCGCGTATGTATTTTCCTTTTGCCGTCGAGAGTCAATTCGTTTGCAAACTTTCGCTGACTGATTGCCCATGACAGACTTTGCCGGCATCGACCAGGAGGACATGCCTCATCTCAAGGCCTGGGTGGAGAAGCTGCTGCAGCGCCCTGGCATCGAGAAAGGACGTCACGTGCCGAGCCCGCACAAGGTGCTGGAAATCAAGTCTGCCAAGGACATTGATGAACAGGCCGAGGCCGCCCGTGCTTGGGTGCAAAAGAACATGGCCGAAGACGCGAAGAAGTAGGCGACGTTGCTGAGGTTGTGTTACGAAAGTGAAAAGTGAATGTAATTGAGCACTGGGTTTTTGTTTTTTTTTGTTCGAATACGTCGTACGAAGTTACCGTAATGATACTAGAGTCTTTCCAACAGCAAGTCAGAGTCATGTGACATCGCCGCCAACGGTCCCTTTTTCCGTGGCAAAAGATTCTTGCCTATTTAGTAGACCACTCGTGCACTTTTCTCCTTTCTGAACGACAACATCTCCACCCCCCGCAACACCGAAATCCGTCAAGATGGCCTGGCGAAATCAGGGAATCACCGGATCGAACAACATCCCCCTGGGGAAGATGCGCCGCTTCGGCGGCGACGCGCAGCCGGAAGAATACAGCGGCAGCAGCCGCGCCAGCGAGCGTTCGGACAATAACGACCGCGACCTGAAGCGTGGCCGCAGCCCGGAGCGTCGCTCGGTGGGCGCCATGAGCGCCAACGGAGGCAACGGCGAGGTCGATGCCGATGGTGCGCGTCGTCGCAAGCGGCGCAACCGCTGGGGCGAAGCGGCGGACAATAAGGCGGCTGGCCTGATGGGACTGCCGACGGCGATTCTGGCCAACATGACGAGCGAGCAGCTGGACGCGTACTCGATCCATCTGCGCATCGAGGAGATCACGCAGAAGCTCAAGATCGACGATGTTGTGCCCGCCGAGCGCGACCGGTGCGTATTTTCCCCTCTACTGCGTAGCAACTTTTCTAGCCACTTTTTTCTTTTTTCAGGTATACTGACGCGTTGCTTCCAGCTCCATCTCCCCGCCTCCCCAGTACGACAACCACGGCCGCCGCATCAACACCAGGGAATTCCGGTACCGCAAGCGGCTCGAGGAAGAGCGCCACAAGCTCGTCGAAAAGGCCGCCAAGATCTTTCCCAACTACCATCCGCCCCAGGACTACCGCCGCCCGACCAAGACCCAGGAGAAGGTCTATGTCCCTGTGAACGACTATCCGGAAATTAACTTCAGTACGATTGCTAATCCTCTAACCTTTTTAATCCTCCCCTCCCCCCCTCCCCCTCCCCAGCGTCCCCTTCTTCCCCTTGCCCCTCTAGCATGCGCGTTGCTTTTCCATCGTAACTCTGGGCGCGCCAATTCCTTGCATGTTCTCATGCAAGCTATTTTCGTGCTGAGCTGACTCCTAACCTAATCTAACTCTGCCTTGTCACTATTATGGATGGATACTAACACTAAGCTCTCCTACTCAAGTCGGTTTACTCATTGGTCCCAGAGGTAACACTTTGAAGAAGATGGAGTCCGAATCTGGTGCCAAAATCGCCATTCGCGGAAAGGGCTCCGTCAAGGAAGGCAAAGGTACGCGACGAGCTTGGCGCAGGGCGCCACGGGCTCTGCGTCGTCGACCCGGCGAGTTTGTGCTGACTCGTTTCGCAGGTCGGTCGGATGCGGCTCACTCTAGCAACCAGGAGGAGGACCTCCACTGCTTGATCATGGCCGACACGGAGGACAAGGTGGAGAAGGCAAAGGCCTTGATCCACAATGTCATTGAAACGGTATGTTGAGACTCCCCTCCCTTTACCAGTCACTCACCCACTGATGCCTCCAACAGGCCGCCTCCACTCCAGAGGGCCAGAATGAGCTGAAGCGCGGCCAGCTTCGGGAGCTGGCCACGCTGAACGGTACGCTTCGTGACGACGAAAACCAGGCCTGCCAGAACTGCGGACAGATTGGTCACCGCAAGTATGACTGCCCGGAGAGACAGAACTACACGGCCAACATCATCTGCCGCGTCTGTGGCAATGCCGGACACATGGCCCGCGATTGTCCTGAGCGCGTGAGGGGTTCCAACTGGCGCAATGACGGGCCGCCGACACGGCCTGCCGGCCGGCTGGGCCCGAGCAGCGGCGGCGATGTTGTTGACCGTGAATACGAGGTGAGTTTTTCTTCTTCTCCTGCCAAGCTAGACCGGTGCTAACAGGCTCGCAGCAACTCATGCAAGAGATTGGAGGTGGCTCTGGAGCCCCGGCCCGGATCGAGGCCGGCCCTGCATCCGGCGCCAATGGGGACAACAGGCCGTGGCAGCGTGGCCCGACCGGTGGACCGGCTCCTTGGCGACAGCCCAACGATCGCGACAACGACGCTCCTAGAGGTCCTGGAGGTCCTGGAGGTCCTGGAGGTCCTGGAGGTCCTGGCATTCCGGGAGGTCCTGGCGGCTCTGGTGGCTCTGGTGCACCGGCTCCGTGGGCCCGTGACCGTGGCGCCCGCTCCGACAACCGCACCGGTGGCGGCGACTACTACGGCGGCGGCGCGCCTGGCGGCTATGGTGGAAGCAACGGCGGCGGCGGTGCGGCTCCGGGCATGGCCCCGTGGCACCAGGCGCCCGGCGCCCAGTCCTACAACGGATACTCCAACTACGGCGCCCCGCCACCTCCGCCCCCCGGCATGGGCCCCCCCCCTGGACTCGGCGCGGCCGGACTGCCGCCGCCGCCGCCGCCGCCGCCGCCCGGCGGCCCTGGGGTCGGATCGTCTGCGTCCAATGGTCTGAACGCTCTAATCCAGCAGTACTCTGGAGGCGCATCTCCGCCTCCGCCGCCGCCGCCACCCAGCGACCTGCCCCCTCCGCCGCCTCCGCCTGGGGCGTAGAGGGGCTCGAAAAGGCTCTGGGGCGATCCGGATACCCGAATGTCCAGAATGCCCAGAATTCCCAGAATGCCCAGAATGCTCAGGACGCCCAGCATACTAACGCTAACGGCTAACTGACAAGGGTCGCCCATCAGGGGGGGAAAAAACTGTACTGCTAATTTGCTCTTTTTTTCGTTTGCTTTGCTTCTGTTTGCTCTTGTTGTCGGCCTTTTCGAAATCGGCCGTAAATGCGTTTCTCGTTGCGCACTTGCTGGGGCCTCTCGATCCGCCGAAATCACATGTTATTACTAACTGTAGAACATATGTGGGGAAAACTAGGTATTCTCTGGGGATGGCCTTTACGTTTGACAGGTCAGCAGTTTTGCTCATCTTTTGTAGTTTTATCCAATCCTTTGCTTTGAGCTTGAGTTAGTGACAGCATAGCTCGCAGTAGCTCTTTGTCCCAAGTGCTCGTAATTATGTACCCGTATTATTACAGAGTACCCGTAGGGGAAGGTGGGCCCCAGAGCTTTGGGCGCTAAAACGCACGCCATGCCACTCCGTTTTTGGGGGGGGGCTTTTGGCCTATTAATACAGAGCTCCGCAGCTGAAGCCTGGGAGCGCTTTGGCGGGTCTGCCGCCAAGAACGCGCTATCACCGTTAATCGCTTCCCATTCAAGTGGAAGTTTGACAAAGCTCTCGGCTGTGTGTGTGCTGCTTTCCCGCGAAGCAGGCGTCGTTCCGAGAGAGTGTGATTTCGCAGCGCACTTCCGGAAGCCAGGGCCACCCGTGCTGGAGGACAGCGAACGGGGTTTTTTTTTTTTCTGGTTTCATTTCTCGTCTGCCCGCCACCTCCGCCGTCGCGCCATGGCGCTTCTCAATCCGTTTGCCTTTGGACGCGCCCAGGTCACCTTTTGGACGACGGTGACGTATCTGGCGCTGCTGATCCCGATTGTCTACATCTCCGAGACGGTCCCGGGCGCCCCGGCCGAGTCGGCGCTGCCGCGGGGCGTCAGCCTGGCCGAGGCCTGGGCCGACCTCGCCAACCTGACCCAGGGCTTTCATCCGGCCAACAGCCATGCCAGCGAGACGGTGCGCGCCTTTCTGCTGGGCCGCATCGGCCAGATCCTCGACGACAACTCGGTCGCGTGGACGGTGCAGGCCGACCGCGTCGGGTCGCGGACGGACACCGTCGGTGCCGGCCCAGAGTCTGGTGATAGATCTTCTGGCGCCGTTCTCTTTGACGACCGGCTGTCCAACGTGACGTACACGACCGCCAGCGCCGACGGCAAGCGGTCGGCCATGTACTTTGAGGGCACAAACGTGTACGTCTACATCCGGGGCACCGACGACGCGCCCGGGCCGTGGTGGAAGCGGAAGCCAGGGAAGCCAGGGAAGTCAGGGAAGCCAGGGAAGCCGGACGCCGAGCCCGTCCAGGCGCCACAGCTCGTCCTCGTGAATGCGCACTATGACGCGGTGTCGTCCAGCTTTGGCGCGACCGACGACGGCGTCGGCGTCGTGTCGGCGCTGCAGCTGGTGCGCTACTTTACGACGGCGGGCCGGCAGCCGCGGCGCGGCCTCGTGGTGCTGCTCAACAATGCGGAAGAGGACTTTCTGCTGGGCGCCAGCGCCTTTGTCAACAGCCCGCTGGCGCCGTTCATCGGCACGTTTGTCAACCTCGAGGGCGCCGGCGCCGGCGGCAAGGCCATTTTGTTCCGCGCGACCGACCTCGAGGTCGTGGACGCCTACCGGCAGAGCCGCCACCCCTTTTCGACCGTCGTGGCCAGCGACAGCTTCAAGCGCGGCATGATCCGCAGCGAGACCGACTACCGCATCTGGGCCGACACGCTCGGCTACCGCGGCCTCGACATTGCCTTTTTCCGGCCCCGCGACCGCTACCACACGCCCCAGGACGACCGCCGCCACACGTCCAAAGACAGCCTCTGGCACATGCTCTCGGGCGCCCTGGCGTCGGCCGAGGCCCTCGCGGGCGCCGCCGGCGATCGCGTGGCCGCGCACCGGACGACGGGCGTCTGGTTCGACCTCTTTGGCGACAGCCTCGTCCTGTTTCCGCTCCGCGGCCTGTTTGCCTGGTCCGTCACCATGCTCGTCGTGTCGCCCTTGCTTCTCGGCCTCCTGGTCTACGTGCTCTACCGGCTGGACAAGGACTACTTGTTCCGTGCCTCCGTGTCGGTCGGCCAGGACGAGGGCATCCCCGTCAAGGTCTCTCTGGGCGGGCTCAAGGGCCTGTTCCGCTTCCCGGCTGCCCTGGTTGTGGCCGAGTCCTGCCTCGTCGGCACCGCTCTTCTCCTCCGCAAGGTCCAGCCCTTTATTGTCCACAGCAGTCTATACGCAGTGTAAGTTTTCTTGTTTTCCCTGCCTTTCAGCTTCGAGTTTCATGTCACAGAATCTCTAACGACCGCAGGCTGGCGTTGATGGCTTCGCTCTTTTACGTCGTTTTCTGGGCCATCATGCGCGGCGCCGACTTGGCACGTCCGTCCGCCTTGCAACGAGCCTATGCCCTGTTCTGGCTCTTCGTTCTGGCCTGGGTCTTCCTTGTCGCCACGGCCGTTCTCGAGAACCGTGACGGCATCGCTTCTGGTTATACTGCTGCGTTCTGGGCGTCCAACGTCTTTGTGGCCGCCGTCATCTCGCTGCTGGAGAGCTTCAACCTCCAGAAGAAGACGGAATTTGCGGCGACGCAGGTGGACGGCATCGACGCGCGGGACAGCTCCAACGCCGACGAGGACGAGCACCTGATTGCCCCGGACGCGGACGAGATCGAGGTCGAGAACGGGACGCCTATCCCGGACGCGGACGAGATCGAGGTCGAGAACGGGACGCCTATCCCGGACGCGGCCGATGAAGGCGACGACGACATCCCGACGGAAACCAGCCCCCTCATCGGCGGAAACCCCAGGAGCGGCCGGCCGACCACGTTCTCTACCGTCTACCGTCGCTCTGCGGCTGCCATTTCTTTGGCGCGGCAACAGGCCGTCGGCCTCGACGACAAGTCGGCCCCGTCTGGCGCCGAGCAAGGATGGTCCAGTCACCTGCCCAGCTGGACGTGGCTGCCCCAGTTCCTGGTCATCGGGCCGTTTTCCATCATCATCACCGCCCAGCTCGGTCTCGTCCTTTCGGTCGCCGTGAATCAGACGGGCATGGACGGCTCCGACCTGCTGACGCCCTACCTGATCATTGTCTTTTTCACCACGTTTGTGTTGCTGCCGCTGACGCCCTTTATCCACCGCGTAACACGCCATCTCCCGCTGATTCTCCTGGCTGTCTTTGTGGGCACGCTCGTCTACTGCCTGACAGCCTTTCCCTTTTCGCCTGCCAGCCCGTACAAGGTGTTCCTCCGGCAGACCTTTTCCGTGGACACGGGGGAGACGTCGCTTATCCTGACCGGCCACGAGGCCTTTATTGACAAGGTCAAAGCGGACCTTCCCTTTGCTGTGGACAAGCCGTGGTCCTGCTCGCCTGCCGCCGGCCGGCAGGTCGGCTTGGTGGACTGCGCCTTTGACGGCGCCGGCCTGGAGCCGCGCCTGAATGGCACCGACACGCCCTTTTCGGACAACTACGCCAAGCTGGTGAGCATCAACGCCACGCGATCGGGCGACAACAAAGCGACCATCGAGATCAACACGGTCAACAGCAGGAGCTGCTCGTTGCGCTTCCAGAAGCCCGTCAAGAGCGTTTTTGTGCGCGGCAGCGTGGGCTTCGATCCCCGCTTCCCGTGGGCGCCCGCCGCCGAAGGCTTGCCGGTCTCTGACATTTCGCTCTGGCGGCGGGACTGGGAAACGCCGTGGGTGGTGGACGTTGAGCTGGGTGGGGGCGATGCAGAGGCGGCCTCGGCCGCTGTCCTGGGCTCCGTCGTGTGCAAATGGGCCGACGTCAACACGCCAGGGACCGTTCCGGCGGTGGACGAGGCGTGGAAGTTTGCCCCAAAGTGGTCGGTCGTGTCGATCAAGTCGAATCCGCCCCTAGTGGAAGGAGCCAAAAGCTTCTCTATCTGATGTCGTATTCCTCTGCTAAATTGTACGATAGTGTTGTCTCGGTGTGTACGTATGTGTGTTGTTGGCCTCTCTCGTCCGGCCATGTAATTCGCTCGTCTGGTTCTCTGGTACGCCGCTTTGATGTCATGGAGAAAATGTCTTGGGCAAATACGAGGCACTTTCCACGGTGGAATGGTTAGTTTTGCGAAACAGAGAATACTTGCTCAAAAGTAATGTGTGCCATATAAGAAAGCCGCGTAGCTGTCGTGCCCAACGGGAAAGAACTACCCGGCCTCGATCTGCTTCATCTATATCGTAGTGGGAAATCAATTTGGCCACATCCTTCCATCCCTTCTCCTATAACTCTCGACACCAGCTATTTTGTTATTTGTACGCTTGACCAGCACAATACAGAAAACGATGAAGAAAGGCATTGTGTTTGCCGCTCTGGCGGCGGCCACAGCCTTCGCCTCGCCTACAAAGACTCGTTCCTCGTCCATGCAAGCCCGGAGCAGTAACAATACGGATTTCGGCTCGTGTGCTAGCAGCACACGATCGATCACGATCCCCTCAGGGAGCACCGCCGACTTTCCTATCATCGGCTACGAAGAAGTGTTTCCCGATGCTGGAAGGCCTCAATACTCTGGCCTAAACCAGACTTGGGTGCAAACCCATGGGCTGGGCCGAATGGTTTGTATAGTTGCAACATCAAGACGTTGTTGTTTTCCTAACCAGTCCCGATACTAGACGCTCAACTTGCAACCCAACTCGTATATGGCAACCTACGGCTCGTTCAAGTGCCAGTACTTCTGCAACCAAGCATCCAACTGTGTTTCTTTTTACGGCTACTTTGGTATGGCTATGAAAACTCTAGCAAATCTAATTGCAAAAGGCTAACTATACGACCACTTTGAAGCCGGGCCCAGCAACACGATCGCGAGCTTCCAGTGCTATCGGTTCGACGACTAGTGAGTGAGACCGGGAGCAAGAGCATCAGGGACGCACCGGACGGTCATGCTGACATATACTGCTAGTATCGAGCCGAGCTTGTTCGTCCAAGACGACAACGACAACGGATCCTATGTCTACACTTCTAGCTACAATAAAGTGAGCATGTGATGGACGAGCGTCTGGAAGAACTGGGAGCCACAAGGAAACCGCAATAGGGCAAGAAAACAAGTACGTGGCCAAGCTGTACTCGACAATAGAATGCAGTCCGCACAAGTATGCCTCTCGAGTCTGCCGAAACTCCTAAATTCATATACCGGCCAAGATCATGCTGCGTCATCCGTCAATTTCCATGTCTCCAGTAGCCGTGTCCGGCTCGGCTTCCTTGTGATCCAAAACAAGCCGCATCTTGGCCCACAGCTCGGCCTCGAGATCACGCTCGACCTTGTTGCTACGGCTATTTAGCCAGCCGACGTCCAAGCTCCCAATGTCGCCGACCCCATTCGGCTCTAGCGAGACGCCCCCGGCCTTTGACTCCTTGAGTGAAATGATGCCGGCTTCTTCCAGCCCCCAGATCTGTCGCTTGAGCTGCACATCCACCGAGTGTAGGGTAGAGAGGAACGAGTTCATGGCTTCTTTGAAGGCGGCCACCTGGGTTTCGGTACGGATTTCTGCTGGGTTGGCAAAGTCCTTTGGTGCCTCCGCGGCGTCGGACCCAGGGTCACTGATGGGGTATGACAGCGGCCGGAGAGACTTGTGCGCTAGGGACAAAAGGGATGTGATATCCTGTGACGCCGATCAGTTACGAGCTTGCGACCAGGATGGCCCGGCTTGGAGGGGAAAGAGACGGACATTGTCGACATCGTTCAGCTGTTGCAGCCGCTCGGCAAGAGTGAATGGCTCGTGGATTCCATTCTTGGTTTCGCCCGATGCGCCCCCAGATGGGGCACTCATGATCGGTGGCTTTCCAGTGGCCGGATGGAAGGGCGCGGTGGCAGAGCGAAGCTGGTCGGAAAGGCTGCCGGTGTTTTGCGCTGGATGCGGCTGCCCACCTTTGGGATTGGCCCTATTATGCAGCGACTGCCTTTCTTGGCGGCCACACTGTGCCAAATCCGGCGGGCGGCTTTAATTCGTGTCTTCCAACGAACAACCGCACCACGAATATTCCTGTGCAGGTCTGTCGCAACAAAATCCAACAGCATCGAAATACGACTTGATCAAACCTCTTGCAACGGGAGCAACACACCCCGACAGCCAGACTTGGACTTGTGGCAGGAAACGTCTCGGCTCACGACACAGTGCGGCAGGTGCGGGCCATCGCGCTAAAACAATTGGTCTGTGCGTATTTGCGCGCAAGGTCGCGATCGCTACTGCTCAGAAAGACATCAAATGCAAGCCAGTCTCTGAGCGTCGAGGTCGAACCCATCCAGCCGGTGAACAAAGACAGTGCCGGCCGCGCGCTTCCAACGCGGGCCTTTCCAATCGATCTTCGAGCGGCCGAGAGACGACTTGCGATATACGGCGATACGGCAGCAGGGCGGATCTAGGGGCGCTGCATCGGCCGTGATTCTCTTCACTTTTTGGTCTCCCCAGGAATGATCGCAAGCAGACGAATCTGACACACGTTGGGCCTTGTCGCTGAACGAGACGAAAGCTGCGGAAGCGAATGCGGAGGGAGCGGCTGATATACCTTGACCATGTCTGCACCCAACCAGCACGGTGGCCACCATGGCCCGGGGGTCGCGCCTTCCTCGGCGGGCGCGGCGGCGTCCCAGGCCACGTCAAACTCCCCCTCGGACCTCAATAAAATTGTACGTTGTTGCGCGCTTAGCTGGACTTCCAGACTGGACGCTATTCTGCCCCTACAAACTGTCTTGCTCTTCCGAGATCGTCACCACTGGCCAAACTTACCTCGACGCCGCTGCTTTCATTCGTGATGGACTCGTCCGCGAGAGGGAGAGGGCGGCTTGACACGTCCAGTCCGCGTAAGCAAGAAGCGGCCGCGTGGAAAGATTGGGAGAGAAGCATTGCGGCAGTACGTCGTCGTCCTGCGATCTTGACCTCCCACGGCGCAGGGCTACAACCAGCCCCCTTGTGCGATGGCTGCTTTGCTCGCTGTTATACCTCTTGTCCTATCCTTCTGCTTTTGAAATTCATAGAGTTCACCGGACGTCTAGTTTCGCATTGCTAATGAACGACGTTTCTAGGTCACGGATTATTTGCTGAAGAAGGGCTTTACGAAGACGGAGGCAACCTTTCGAAAAGAGTCGGCTGTTGTCAATGCTGATGGAAGGCCGATCAGAAAGCGAGTAGACGATATGGGGCCGGAACGTTACGGGAAGGCGTTCAATCTGTTGAAGAACTGGATCGAGAATGGTCTTGACTTGTACAAGGTACGGAGCTCTCCGTAGCAAAGCGGCGGTGGTGATGTGTGCGCTAACGCTGTTGCAGTTCGAGCTTAGGAAGCTCTTGTGGCCGGTCTTTGTCTACTCGTTTCTGGCGTTGGTGAAGCACAACTACATTCCGGAATCCAAGACGTTGCTGCAGGAGCGCAAGGCCGATTTCGAGAGCAACCACGCCGACGACCTCCGCACCTTTGCCACGATCCATCTCCCCGTCCACCTTGGGGAAAATGAGACGACCAGGGTGTACTTGCAGAACCGGTACCGGATCCCGCTCAACCAGCATGTTAGCGGCCAGCTCTTCAGCTTCCTGGAACGCCAAGAGGATGCTGGCGGCAACGTGATTACCGACATCTTGCAGGCCCACTGCCAGCTAGACTCGACGGCGCGGGGGCCGATTGAGCCGTACAGCTTCGAGGCCATTGCGCGCCGAGCGCAGAACATGGACCTGGACGAGGCGGACGCCCAGGAGGGGATCTCGGGCGTGTTCACGGGCGTCAGCAACCGGGACGTTCTTAGTGCGAACGCAGCCCTGAAGCTGGGACCGCTGCCGATGGAGACAGACCTGCGGGACGACGTCCGGGCGGAGCTCGAGGAGCAGGACCAGCGGCAGCCGCCGGCACAGGGGGTTCCGACACTGGTGTCGGAGTTTGACACCAAGATCAAGCAGGAGGAGGGGCTGGACGGGCCTTCGCGTGCGGATCTCCCGCTGCCACCGTCGCGGGCCCGAGACGTTGTGATGGAGATGCAAAAGGTGCGCGAAAACCGGGACCGCTTCCGGATTGACGACCGCACCGGCGGCGCGGGTGTGCCGATTTCGGTGTGCATGTTTACGTTCCACAACACCAGCGGCAGGTAAGACGACGGCTCCGTTCTGTCTGGCATTGTGCCGTGCGTGTACTGACAAGACAGCGTGTCGTCCATGGCATTTTCCAAGGACCACCAGCTGGTGGCATATGGCACGATGGACTCGTACATCCGGGTGTGGACAGTCGACGGCAAGGCGCTGAAGAGCAAGCTGATTGGCGATGCGGACAAGACGAACAACCGCAAGCTGGTGGGCCATTCGGGGCCGGTCTACGGGCTCTCCTTCTCGGACGCGGTGGCCGGGTTCAAGCACAACCCGTTTGACGAGAAGCAGCCGCCGCTGGAGACGGACTCGAAACTGCTGCTGTCGAGCTCGGCGGACGGCACGGTGCGGCTCTGGAGCCTGGACGTGTGGTCGTGTCTGTGCGTTTACAAGTCGCACACGGGGCCTGTATTCCGCGTGCTCTGGGGCCCGCATGGACACTACTTTCTCACGGCGGGCTGGGACAAGACGGCACGGATCTTCACGCAGGACCACGCGTCGGCGCAGCGGCTGCTGGTGGGACACAACACGAGCCTCTCGGCGATTGCATGGCACCCGAACGGAACGTATGTGTTTTCGGCGTCGGACGAGACGGACAAGACGATCCGGATGTGGTCGGTGATCAAGGGCGACTGTGTGCGTGTCTTTACGGGCCACGCGGACTACATTAGCGCCCTGGAGTGCGCGCCGAACGGCCGGATCCTGGCCAGCGCAGACGCGGGCGGCAACATATTCATCTGGGACATTGAAAAGGGCACGCGCATCAAGCGGTGTCGCGGCCACGGCAAGGGCGGCATTCCGTCGCTGAGCTTCAGCGCGGAGTCGACAGTGCTCGTGTCGGGCGGGCTGGACGGCACGGTGCGGCTCTGGGACGTCAATCTGCGCAAGGACAGAGGCAAGGCGGCGACGCTATTGGGGGTTGCGGGGCCGGGGGGAGCGGCGTCTGGGGGCGGGGCGGCGGGCGACGCGGCGGGCAACGCGGCGGGCGACTCGGTCACGGTGGGCGGTGCGCACGACCGGAGTATCACGGTCGGTGGACAGGCGGCGCCGTCGGCAGCGGCGGCAGCTCCGGGAGGGTCGGCGGCGGGCGGGACGGGCAAGAAGAAGGGCGGCAAGGAGGTGATGATCACGGCGGACCAGATCAGCGCGTTTGCGACGAAGAAGACGCCGGTGCTGCGGGTGGAGTTTACGCGGATGAACCTGGTGGTGTCGGGCGGGTGTTTTGACCCGTGAAGAAAGAAGACTAAAGACGAGCGCGTTTTGCGTTTTGTATGCAACGGAGTTGGGGCACAGAGGACGGCGCATGTTCTGGAGCTTTTGTGTTGGAAGCAAAAAACCGGGCCGCCTGGCTGGATAGTATAATTGGACAAGTATCGGACGAGATGGTAGGAGATGGAGATGGTAGGAGATGGAGGATGAGAGGGAGTAGGAGGCCATAAGACGGGCGATATGTGTGATGAGTAAGCAGGACTGCTCGGCGCACGTGCCTTGCAACGTACAGTGCGACAGCGGTCCAAGCTCCCCGAAGCTTTTTGACTAAGGGATCAGCAAGAACCATCGCTCCAGGCCACCTCTTCCGGCCGCCAGCCATTCCGTCCGTCATAGCCACAACGCCCGCACCGACCGCGTCACCTATCCGCCTCGCAGCAGACCGACCCGGGCTGCCCGAATTCATTGCATTTGCTCGCTGCGACCGATCCAAGCCGGCTGTTTGCTGAAGCCTGCTGTGCTTGTTGTGCTTGCCGTGAAGCTTTGGGGACCGTCTCTTTTTTTTTTTTTCTTTCTTTTATTCTCCCGGCTGCTTTTGCGACACGATGGACCCTCTCGAAGAAGCGCCGTGGGCCGACACGCCTGCGCAGGCGACGACGGCGGGGACAGGAGCGGCGACGACAACGCCGGGCGAGGGCGGAGGGGTCGGGTCGTTGACGGGGACGACGACCACCTCGAAGCCGTCGGCGGGGGCGGCGGGTTCGTCGTCGGGGGGGAGCCGGTCGTCGCGCGGGGGGCCTCGTCGTTTATTGGCGCAGCCGACGCGGCTGCAGGCGGTGGAGGACGATCCGCTGGGACCGTTGGGGGCGACGGGCGCGGGGGCGGGGCCGCTGGGGGCCGACGACGGATCCGGGACGACGACGATGATGGGCGGCGGGCTGGAGTCGCCGCCGGTGCCGCCGCTCAAGGAGCTGCCGATGCGATCGGCCATGCCGGGGAGTGGTGGTGGCGGCATCGGCGGCATCGGCAGCATCGGCAGCATCGGCAGCATCGGTGCCATTGGCAGCATCGGTGCCATGGGTGCCATCGGACAGCGTGACCCGCACCGCCTCGACATGGACGACCTCGACGACGGCGGCGACGGGCTGTTTGCCGGGTCGTCGCAGCGCGGGCCGCGCGTGCCTCCGCCGGTGGCGGCGGCCGTGCCGACGCCGGTGCGGACGACCAGCCGGCCGAGCGTCAGCATCGAGCAGGCGGCCAAGCCGACGTTTTCCATTTCGGTGGGCGACCCGCACAAGATTGGCGGCGCGACGGGCTCGCACATTGAGTACAGTGTCAAGACGAGTGTGGGTGCAGTGTACTCTTTTTCTTACGAGCCGCTCTAACTTTTTTCTCTCTTTTTTTTCCTTCCAGACCACGTCCAAGGCCTACCGGGTGCCCGAGTTTGTGGTCAACCGCCGCTACCGCGACTTTCTGTGGCTGTACAACCAGCTGCACGCCAACTGCCCCGGCGTGGTGGTGCCGCCGCCGCCGGAGAAGCAGGCCATGGGCCGGTTCGAGAGCAACTTTGTGGAGTCGCGGCGGGCGGCGCTGGAAAAGATGCTCAACAAGATCGCGGCGCACCCGACGCTGCAGCAGGACGGCGACCTGAAGCTCTTTCTGGAGAGCGAGTCGTTTCTCGTGGACGTGAAGCACAAGGAGCGCAAGGAGCCGAGTCTGGGCGAGAGCAAGGGCATCATGAGCAGCCTGGGCCTGAGCGTGGGGACGGGCGTCAAGTTTGTGGAGCAAGACGATGTGGGTTTCTCCAGGAAAAAGAGACTGCCCCCAAAGGGCCAATGCTGACAGACACAAGTGGTTCCACGAGCGGCGCATCTACCTGGACGCGCTGGAGAACCAGCTCAAGTCGCTGCTCAAGGCCATGGACAGCATGGTGACGCAGCGCAAGAGCATGGCGGACGCGGCCGCGGACTTTTCGGCGTCGCTGCACGCGCTGTCGACGGTGGAGCTGTCGCCGGGCCTGTCGGGCCCGCTGGAGGCGCTCTCGGACCTGCAGGCGACGATCCGGGACGTGTACGACCGGCAGGCGCAGCAGGACGTGCTGACGTTTGGCATCACGATTGACGAGTACATTCGGCTGATTGGCAGCGTCAAGCAGGCGTTTGCGCAGCGGCAAAAGGCCTTTTACAGCTGGCACGCGGCCGACGCGGAGCTGCAGAAGCGCAAGTCGTCGCAGGAGAAGCTGCTGCGCCAGGGCAAGAGCCAGCAGGACCGCCTCAACCAGATCAGCGCCGAGGTGGCCGACGCCGAGCGCAAGGTGCACCAGGCGCGGCTGCTCTTTGAGGACATGGGCCGGCTGATGCGCAACGAGCTCGACCGCTTTGAGCGCGAAAAGGTCGAGGACTTTAAGAGCGGCGTCGAGACCTTTCTCGAGAGCTCCGTGGAGGCGCAGAAGGAGGTGGGTTGTCTTTTTTCTTTTCTCTTTTTTTCTTTCTCTTCTTTCTCTTTTTTTCTTTTCCTTCTTTTCCTTCTTTTGTTTCTTTTGTTTCTTTTTTGTTGTACTTGTCCCCGTTTTCCTGCTAACAACCCTCCCCACAGCTCATCGAAAAATGGGAGACGTTCCTCATGCAGCTCGACGCCGAGGACGACGAGACCGTCTTCTACCGGCCGCCCGTGCTGCAGTCGGCCAAGCCGGTCGGCGACACGGTCATCGATCGTGCCCGCGCCCACATAGACGAGGACTCGGACTGAGAGGCGGGCGGCGGACGACTTTTTGGGG
>RQWE01000321.1:0-22936 GCA_004028395.1 Leptographium galeiforme
CCCCCGCATCCACCCACACTCATGCCACCGACAACACGGGCAAAGGCACCGGCCCAACCGGACCCTTGCTGGCGCCAATGTTGGCCTGGTGCATCGACCGCGGCCCGAACACGTCTGGATAGTCGACGGCCGAGTGGAAGAGCTGGTAGTTGGCCCACATGACCACGTCGCCCTCGTCGACCGCCGGCATCAGCACGTACTCGGGCCGCAGCACGCGCTCCTGCAGCGGGTGCAGAAAGGCGCGGATGGCCGCGACGTCGTCGACCACGCGCGGCGCCTCGTCGGGCCCCGAGCGCAGAAACAGCCGCCGCGCGGCGAGACCGTGCACCATAAAGGCTCGCTCGCCCGTCACCGGGTTGACCCACACCATGGGGTACGTCTTGACCTTGGCCGGGTCGTAGGGCGCGAGCGCGTCCAGCGGCCGCTCGCGGCCCTGGGTCTCGAGCCCGAGCCCGTTGGGCCGGCCCTTGCAGTCGCCCGTCCAGAGATACGGATGCGGCGCATACTCGACCCAGCTGTGGTCGGCCAGCCGCCGCTCGGCCTCGCTCATGAGCCCGTACGCCTGCACGTTGCTCATAAACGCCGTCCGCCCCGGCTCCGTGGCCATGGTCTGGCCCGAGCCGTCGTCCCAGTGCACGGCCAGCTCAGGCAGTCTGGGCGGTTCCGACGGCTCTGACGGTTCTGGCAGTTTTGACAGGCCTGACCGTCCCGGTCGCTGCACGCATCGCAGCGTCGTGAACCACGCCGGGTCGCGCTCGTACAGCGGCGCGTCAATGTGCCACCGCTGGAACCGCGTGTGGCCGGCGTCAAAGTCGGCCTGCGGCAGCGCCTTGGCGTGGAAGTCGTGCGAGAGCGGCCGCGTGACCGTCACGTTCTTGAGCCCGTAGTGGTCCTCGCCCTGGAAGCCCTTGCCGACGAGCCGCACGTTCTCCGCGCCCGGGATGCCATACACCTGGCCGCCGCGCTGGTGGCGTCAGCAGGCGGGAAGACGGGCCAAAAAAGGAAAGGAAGAAAAAAGAAAAAAGAAGGAAAAAAAAAAGAAAAAGAAGGAAAAACCGGAAAAAAATGAGAAAGAAAGAAAGAAAGGAAAAAACCCTCACATTCAGCACGCTGTTGCCCTTGTTGAACGACTGCAGGTTGCCGTGCGAGTGCACGTTCTCGGCCGCCGGGTCGAACCGCCGCACCAGCTCCCACTGCTTGATGGGCGCCAGGTCCTTCTGGCCCTTGACCACCACCACCTTGTGCGTCCAGATGGCGTCGCTCAGCGCCCGGACATGCTCGTCTGCGGCCGTCAGCAGGCGCCGCAAAAACACGCAGTCGGGCGGCGCTACCCACCGCTGATCGTTCCGAGGTCCAGATCCGCGATCACGACGCCGTAGTCCACCTTGCTGCCGGCCGCCTTGGCCAGCGGCGTGATCGTGAAGCGCGGGCTGGACATTTTTTGCACAGGCCGTTGGACACTCTACCGTTCTAGACAGCGGGCTTGCAAACGAACGCGACAGCCCCGGCCCTGTACTCGTACTTTGCCATGGTTTGTGCTTATCTCTCCCTCGCCTCGGCCGAGGTGCACACCAGCCCGTCCATCGACCCCGCCCGCCGCTGATTATCGGCACTGCTCGTTTCATCTTGATTGGTTCTGCCTGCTAATAAAACCGGCAAGGGCCATGGAGCTCGGGGCGCAACCTGGCGCGCCACTCCGATCCGAGCTGGGCCGCGCAGACGGCGGCCATGTCCCGGGCCACCTCGTCGCTCACGTCGTGCCAGCCCGATCCCGCGCCACCGCCCGTCTGTTGTGCGTGTCGTGGGTAGGGCACCATGTCGAAGCAGTGCCCGGCCCACGGGCCTCTCGCGTGCAGCCTTTCCATTCGCTCGTTCTCCGGCACCTCGCCGCGCAGAGACGCCCACCGATCGGCGCTGGCCCAGACGATGCGCTGCATCAGCACCTCGCCGAAACCGGGGCCGTGCACGCACGGTCCGTAAACGAGGTCGGGCCCCAGCGCGATGGCGTCGGCGCGCACAAACTGCCGCGTCGTCCAGTTGCGCAGGATCCACGGCTCGTTGGGCGGAAAGTACATGGCTTCGTGCACGTGCAGCTCCCGACACACGGACGCAAAGGCCGCGTCCCGGTCGATGCTTCGCTCGCGCAGCCTCGCCACGAGGTCGTGGGACCTCTTCTGCAGCAGGGACACGTGGCGCGTGGTCGCGGCGTAGGACAGACTCATGCGGAGCTCGCAGTCGGTGCCGTAGTCATTTTCATCAGTCGGGTCGCTGTCGGAGTCGCTGTCGCTGTCGTAACCCCCTCCGCATATGGGTATAAAATCACATTCCTCCGATCCGACCGTGGCCTGATACGCCTCCATACGCGCTTTGTCGGCCGCCTCTCTACGCGCCCGGTCGGCCGCCTCCTTCGCCTCCACGGCCGCCATCTTCCGCTCGACGCGCAGCTTTACTTGTGGCGACAGGACGCCCGGGGGGTAGTCGGCCGCCTGAAGATCCAACGAGCCACAGATGAGATTCGTGCGCGCCCACCGCCCAAAGAAAGACCCATAGTGCTTGTGCATGTACTGGCGGCCCATCGACCACAGGAACCGGTTGGCCAGGCCGAGGCAGACAATGTCGTCGACCACGTCCAGATGCGAAAAGACCAGACAGAGCAGCTCTCTCGGGAGAGCACAAAGGCCGGCGGTGCTGTCCTGGACGACTGCTTCGGCCTGCGGACTCTGCGGGAGGCTCGGCACAGCCAGCAGCCGCACAAGATTTTCCGTGTTATTTTGAAAGTGCAAGCCAGCAAACGAGGCGCACCATTGTGCCTCCTCTAGCTTGGATGGCGCAGAGAGGCGATAAATCGAGCCCATATTGTCGATGCTGTTGTCTGTCGGCGTGGAGAAACAGCTGCTGGTCGACGGCCTGTCCGATCCAAAAAGTAGCTAACACGGGTCGGTTTACTAGTACCAGGTCGTGATTCCCGTCGCCGATGACTCGTCGGCCAGCACGATGGGACGGTCTCGGCATCGACAATACGAGGTATACGACCTATCCAATAGGACGACGAGCTGGACGGCATCGTGGCTTTTTACTAAGCCGTCTAAAAACCGTAGCTGGGCTAGACTTTAAGCAGAGCGGGCTCGTCTTCCCGCCGTCGGCTATGGAGAGCGAATCGACTTTACGGGCTCTGTTGTATCCGGTAAACTTGACTTTCCATAAGAATAGGTAGGCGCTGTGCATGATATAAAGGAGAGTTGCTACCGGTATTACTGCTTTGGCTAGTAAGGAAACAGGTACAAGAGGTGGAGCACCCTTTCCACACACTGCTGTACGTCGTAGACTACTAAATTAGAGTGTAACCCGCTGCCACCGCCGCCACTAGCCTACTTGTTCCATGCTAACTGTGTACTAAAATACAGCACCCTCTTGCCTCTGGGCACTTCACTTTACGGGATTCGGCCAATAGTGTTACATATCGTAGACTTGGCTGATGTACCGTTTTTCTTACCAGTGAACCGCAGTACCGGCAAACAAAAGCAGCACAAATAGCAACTCTTGTATAGAACCGGCCTCAAGCCCATGTATGGCTACCCAATGTCTACTCATTTTCCGACCTGCACCTTTTCCAGCAGCTTCTCCACCGCCTTGGCTACAGCCTCGGTGTCCTCGAGGATCGGCTGGTGGCCAGACCGCACCACCTCGACCCAGCTCTCGCCGCCCAGCAGGCCGCTCAGGTCGCGCACGCGCTCGGGCGCGCTGATGACGTCGAGGTCGCCCACGATGAAGAGGGCCGGACACGTGATCAGACCGTAGTCCGGGTCGACGTGCGCAAAGTCGACGACGGCCTCGCACGTCCGCGCATAGCCCTCGGGGTCGGACGCGGCCACCTCGGCGCGCACCTGCTCGCGGTGCTCGGGCCGGACGGAGCGGCCGCTGGCAGCGCCGGGAAAGTTGCTGACGTCGGCAGCCGTGTCGGCCGCGGCCGTGATGCCGCGGGTCCGCACGGCGGCGGCGAGGTCGAGCATGCGTTGGCGCACCGGCGGGATGCGGGCCGCGGACCGGCTGGGGCCAAAGAGAGCGAGCCCGGCCACGGCGTCGGGGAAGCGGGCAGCGTACTGGAGGGCGACCACGCCGCCCAAAGAGTGGCCAAAGAGGACGGTCCGGGAAAAGAGGGCGTCCGAGTCTGTCGGCTCTGTCGGCTCTGTCGGCTCTGTCGGCTCTGTCGGCTCTCTTTTCTTGTCTCCGCTCGCCGCCGTCTGTAGGTGGGTGATGAGATCGTGCACGTCTGCGACGTGGCTGGCAATCGACAGCTCCGCCGTGGCCGGCGGTGGCGGGGATGCGCCAAAGCCCGGAAAGTCGACCAAGACGACGCGCAAGGTCGCTAGGCGCGGCTGCAGAAACGGCAGCAGCGGCCGGTACGTGTTAGTCGAGCCGCCGAGACCGTGCAGGCCCACGACCAGGCGGCCGTCGGGCCGGCCGGCCTCTCGGTAGTGCAGCCGCGTGCCGCTGGCGGTCGTGTGGACGTGCAGTGTCAGGTCCGGCTGGGCCATGGTGTCGTTTTGTCGTCTTGGTGAGACTTGTAATTCCACTCTGCGCACAGAAACAAACCCGCCTTGGTCGGGCCTAATCGGCTTGCCTCGGCCGAGGCCAAAAAGGCAGCCGCGATAAGCAGCTCGTTGCTGATTCGACACCCGGCCGGGGGCCTGGCCGGCGGACCGACGCGCACCAACAGCATTCGTGTGTGCACCAGGGCCGGGCGAGGCGTCTGTCTTGCCTTTGCCCGTCTCCGCCTCGGAAGCCCATTGCCCCATCCGGACACCCCCTTTGCCAAAATGGTCATCACTTCGGTCATCACCGCGGACACGACGGACCTGCACCTCGTCGCCGGCAAGACGGCCTTTGCGCTGCCCCACGCCGAGACGACGGCCGGCCGGCTGGTGCCCATCGAGCACGGGCCCGAGAGCAAGGCCGACTTTGGCGCCCTCGTCTACGGCATCGACCTCAACCGCTTTACCGATGCCGATTTCGCCTTCATCTCGGACGCACTGCATCGCCACAAGCTGCTCGTGTTCAAGGACCAGCCGCACATGCTGCGGCCCCAGCAGCAGTACAAGCTGACGGCGAGGTGTGTGTCCCCCCCCCCCGGCACCCTCCGTCGCTCGGTGCTGTTCCCTCGTGGAAATCACGTGACATCTGACCCCCCTCCCTCCCAGCTTCGACCCGGACGAGACGACGGGCGGCTTCGCACACGGCGCCGACCCGTTGCTGGTCGAGCACAACGGCGTCAAGATCTACGGCATCCCCAAGCGGCCGGCCATCCCAGAGCAGCCGCAAGTGCACATTCTCGGCCGGGGTCCGCTGCCGGACGACCACTACGGCTTCCCGCCCGGATTCGAGGTGCAGGGCATCGACCACGCCGACTTTCACCAGCCGCCGCACATTCCCGCGGCCGAGCGCGAGGCCGGCGCCAGCCGGTTCTACCAGTGGCACTTTGACGGGTCGCTGTACAACATCCCGCCGCCGCGCGTCGGCTGTCTGCTGGCCGTGCGCACGCCCAAGGGCCCGGACGTGACGGTTCGGTGGGACGACGGCAGCGGCAGCGAGATGCACATGGCGCCGGGCTCGACGGCCATGGTGGCGGGCTCGCGCGCGCTGGCGCTGCTGGACGCCGCCACGCGCGCGCTGGTGCTGCACAGCCGCATCGAGTACGCGCCGCACGCGTTTGTGTGGATGTCGACCGCGCGCAGCAGCCGCCTCGGCCATCTGATCGAGACCGAGGGCCGCGAGAGGCCGCTCGACCGGCTGCCGCCCTGGGACCCGGCCAGGGTGTGCGTGTATCCCATGGTCTGGACCAACCCGGTCACGGGCGAAAAGTCGCTGCAGGTCCACGGCCAGGGCGCGCTCAAGCTCCTGCTCAAGAGCAGCCCCGACGGCGCCGAAACCGTCGTCGACGACCTGGCCGAGGTCCGCGCCTTTATGCACAAGTGCGTCGTGGTGTCTCTCCCCTCTGCCTCGCCTCAATGGTTCCCCATGTCCTGGGTCCCTTGCTGACCGGCCCAGAATCATGCGTCCGGCCATCTCGCCCGAAAACATCTACGCCCACAGCCACGAGGAACAGGACGTCATTCTCTGGTACAACCGGGCCCTGTGGCACAGCATCGTGAGTCTCTGTAGGGCCGCCGTCCATCTGGCAGTCGAAGCTGACCCGTTCCTCGTGCAGACCGAGTTCCCCGAGTCCTATGGGCCGAGAGTCATGCATCAGTGCAACATCGCCGCCAGCGACCATCCGTCTGGCTAGGCGTGGCGGCACGGTTGCCGTTGGGGGGCGTGTTGATGTTTTGCTTTGGCGTAGCTGTTTGTAGCTCGTCTAGGAAAGATGCAAAGTTGGGTACAAACAGGTACAAATTGATTGCCTTAGTCATCATTTCCGAATTGCAGACCCACCTTGGCCTCTTTCCCCTGGAGCTGCCCCCCAACTTTTCAACCTTGTGAACCTCGCACGATGGCGCCTCATCTTGTCGTGTAGAGACCGCGACCATCCCTACTGCATGACCATGGCCTCCCTCACCATCCGCAACCTGTCGACGACGCCGCTGGAGCTGGTGCAAGTCCGGCGCGTCGGGCCGGTGGTCAAACGCCGCCTTTGGGGACTCTTTCGAGACACATTGTCCGACAGCGACAGCAATGACAGTTTGGCGACCACGCCTGCCGTCCGCATCGCGCCCTTTGAGACGTGTCCGACGGACATTCCGGTGGCGGATCCGAACGGCGAGGTGCTGCGGCTGACCTTTGCCATGGGCGGTGGCGACGACAGCAAAGGCAACAACGGCGACAGCGGCGACAGCGGCGACAGCAGCAACAGCGGCAACAGCGGCAACAACAGCACAGCAGTCCGCTACACCGTGGACCTCACGGCGGTGGCTTCCGCGTCGGCCGTGGCCCATACAAGTCTCGAGCTGCGGCCGGTCGACGATGCAAACGAGAAGCGTGCCGACGGGCCGCCGGCCTTCTCGGCCGTCTACACGGCACACGGCACACACCTTGCCGTGATGCGGCACGCCGATCTGGCGTCGTGGATGGCGTCGGTGGACGGCGCCTGGCCGCTGTCGAGCCTGTCGCTGCCGGGCACGCACAACAGCCCGGCCTGCTACCTGGCCATGCCGTCGGTGCGCTGCCAGGCCGTCGACGTGCCGACCCAGCTGGCCCACGGCGTGCGCTTCCTCGACGTGCGCGTGTCGGTGCAGCCGCACTCGCTGCGGCGGCCCGACCCCAACATGCCGCTCGTGCACTCGGCCTTTGCCGTCAGCGTCGCCGGCACCACCTACTTTGCCGGCCTGCACGACGCCGTCTGCGCCTTTCTCGATGCCCACCCCTCCGAGACCGTCCTGATGAGCCTCAAGCGCGAGGGCACCGGCCGCGGCACCGACGCCGATCTCGCCCGCATCCTGCTGGCCTGCTACATTGGCCTCCCCGACTCCACCGCCACCAACACCGACACCACCACCGGCAACACCCCCCGCCGCTGGTTCACCGAGCCGCGCATCCCCACGCTCGACGAGGTCCGCGGCCGCATCGTCCTCGTCCGCCGCTTCGACCTCCCCGCCGACGATGCCGTCTTTGGCCAGATTCACGGCGGCGCCGGCTGGGGCCTCGACGGCTCCGAGTGGCCCGAAAACTGCCCCGACGGCGTCACCGCCGCCGGCCTCCTCCGCCTCCAAGACTTCCACGGCGTGAACCTCGTCTCCGGCATCCCGCGCAAGATTGAGTACGCCCGTGCCCAGCTCGAACGTGCCGCCAGCCAGCACTTTCCCGCCACCCTCGCCAAGCGGCAATCCACCTCCTCCGCCGCTGCCTCCTCCGCCGCCACCTCCTATCCGCCCATGTTCCTCAACTTTCTCAGCGGCAGCAACTTTTTCAACTCCAGCTGCTGGCCCGAGCGCATCGCCGCTCGCGTCAACCCCGCCGTCATCGAGTATCTCTGCATGCGGCACGGCGCCGCCGCCAAGGGTACGGCCGGCATGGAAGCCGGCTCCGGCTCGACCGGCATTGTCATCTCCGACTGGGTTGGCCTCAACGGGGACTGGGATCTCATCCAGTGCATCGTTGCATGGAACGGCCGATTACAACTAAGGCAGTAGGACGGCCTGCATCTAGACTCGACGACATATATGGTGGGGAGCCACCACTCTGCTTGGAAACGACATAATTGTGCATGTGCGAAGCGTTGTATTATCATGTAAATATAGAATAGAATAAGAAGACTGAAGAGATCTGAAGACGCAGTTAGCATCGGCGTTGTCATAGTGCAAACGTCAAAAAGGGTGAAAAAAGCCACGTCAGTTCTCCAAGGTGATTGATAGAAAGCGTTTGGTCTCATCAATAGAATCAGACAATAATGCAGATTGGGTATCATCTTGGTGGCAGTGGTTTGGGGGTCTGAGAGACTTACGCAAATATGCTAATACGGTAGCGGAAATACTTGATACCTGCGTGTCGTGAAGGAATGTCAGTCAACCGTATCCTCCTAGCAGCAGACAGAATGCGTGAAAAAGAATGCATGTTCAGGCTGGCGGAAAGTTAGCACATGTATCTGCAGTCAAGCCTGGGAGGGAGACAAACCTCATTAAATCAGATTTTGAAAGTTTGTTCATCTCCGGCCGAAGCCGGATCAAACAGTGTGAATAAACATATCATCATTATGCATGTATAACAGGCAGAAGCCGACAGCAAGCGCTGAGTGCATATCAAGGGTTACCTAGGCGGGAGAGTTAGCGCAAGAGCTCAGCCTGGCGGAAACATAGGCAACAATGAGGAATCATGGCCTGATCAGCTGACGAGATCTCATCAAGAATACCCCGACGACCACCCTCACAAGGATTGTACGTCCTTGCTTTTGGCGAGAATGGCCACCGAGGCATCGTTATGTCCGCCCGTTCGTTCAAAATTCATCATAAAGCCATTGCCAGGGGAGTGTGAAGTTTCGAATTACCTGCAGAATGGAAACGTTAGCAACGACTCCTGATAGCAGCAAATATCAACAATAGTGATTGAGGACAGAGATCAGACAAGGCTGAAACAATAAGGGTATCCACATGTGATCTTCGGCAAGAGGAATTCCTAGTATTTGGATTTTTTGTCATCACCTCGGGGAGGGGGGAAAGCAAGAAGCTTTCGACTTGTCCTACCTTTTGTGAGAAGTCGCTGCTATGCAGCAGCCGGTAGCACGTTGTGCATTTGACCGTGGACGAACAGTGCCAAGAACAGAGTTCTAATGGAGAGTCAGCGCGGTCAAACACGCAAACTGAAAAGCCAGGATTCGTGCTTTAGGATTGCTCGGTGTAATTCTAGAGTTCATAAACCCCCAACGGTCTGAGCCTGAAGGATATTCGTATGATTCTCATCACCGCAATTGCATTGGGAGAGGATGTCTTGGGGAGGAGGAATTCTTACCTTTGCAGTTGTTGTTGAGGTGAAGAGAGGAAAAAATGAATGGGCAACAAAAAAAATATTTACAGTAAATTAAAGTGGGCCTCCACGATCTCCAACGCGGCAAGCGGAAAATCTCGAGCGCCGAGCTCTGGTCATGTGCTCACGTAAACCGTAATACCGACTACAGGTGTCTATGCTGCTCGTCCGGAGCTCCCCTTTCCATGCCTTGCTTGAAAATGCCATCTTGCCTCGTGTCCACATCAGTGCTTCCGCCATTGGCTTGCATACGCCTATGCCCGATGATCATGCCGCAACCCCATTCCACCAGCCGTCCAGGCGCAGACTGATCAGGGCTGCCAGGTTGGTCGATCCGTCCACGCGAATCTCCAGTTCCTCGGCGTCTCGCAGCACCTTGTCACAGTATTCACCCGCGCCGCTCATTTGCAGGATGCGAGCCACGGCGGCATGGATGGCAAAGAGGCGTGCCAATGGCGGGTCAATCGACCGGTCTGGTAACAAAAAAAGGGTCCGTGTGATGGGCTGTAATGGCCGGCGACAAACGGCAGGCTGTTCGATCAAAGACTGGATGAGGTAGGTGTGCGGCTGCCCGGTTGCTTCAAAGATCGTTTGGAACGACCCAAAGTGTTGATGGTAGTCCGTCGTGAGGGTAATTGCATTTGTCGGCCGATCAATGTTGTCCCCTTCAATAAGGTGGCGCACGCCGGCATCAAACATATCCATGATGGCCAGAGCATTACGTCGTGCAACGTGCTATAAAAGTGTGAGTAAGAGACGTCAACATGCATGGCGAGTACTTACCAAGGGCGAGTCTCCGACAGTGTTAAGCAGCGAGTGTGGTAAGATATGAGCCACCTCTAAATGGGCAAACGCGGTGGCATCCATTTCTAAAAAAAGATGTCCTTGATCATCTGCGGCAGCTGCTCCGTCTGTTCGCCCCCGTGCAACCGCTTCCTTGGTATCAAACGCCCGCGAGATCACGCAGCGGTGCCTATCCCGGATGAGGCACCCTCCGCGTAGCGCTTCAAGACGTGATCGTGAAGATGACAAGGGCTCGTGAGATCCTGGTACAGAGAGACTTCCGGGTGTGGGCTGCGGCGTCTTGTTCGACGAGGCCTTCACTATATGCGTACTTAGCTATGGGGCCTCACAGTATGCATAGTGAGCTGAGGAGTCTCGGAAAGGCAAAGTAAGGGTGCTCGTACAGGGAAGAAAAAAGCTCTCGATCAAATAGTCGGAAAAGCCAACGAGCTTGGCCGGCAGTCCGGTGAGGTCGACCTGCTCAAAGGCCGAGCCCATGTCGATGCCCATGTCGGTAAAAAAAGCCTGCAAAAACAGGCCCTTTGAGCGGCCAGCGATTGCAAAATGGTGCATCAGCCGAAGCAGTTCAAGTCGCAGGAAGGGCGTGCGAAGCTCGGGATGCTGCTGGGCGGCAGCAGGCGAGTCGAAGTGGGTCAGCAGAGCTAGGAACAGCTGCTCGCTGCTTTGCGCGATTCTACTCGCCATTGTCGGCAAGCACAGGCGCCGACTTCGGAAATTCAATAATGCTTTCCAGTATTACCTGGTGGCGGTGTCCTGGAGAGGCCATCGATCGTGTCTTTCATTGTATAGTGCTTAGTCAGCGAACGCGACTCCCATACTCCGTAGGCTTTTGGCTTCTCCAAATGGATCTTGACTTTACCTAAGCGGAAGCAGGCAAGGTGGTAGAGTAAGCGCTGCCCACAGCAAAGCAATTCATTTTCTCTGGATTTTGGTATTATTTCGTCTGGCTTTTGTTTTATCTCGTCTAGAACAGTGGTTTCGTCGTACAGTTACCGGGAGACGCGCTGTAGAACTACGGAGTATGTTCATTCTGCCTTGGGCAGCATTCATGGACTACGTCATCATGTGAAAAGTGGGTCAACTTCCCGCCGGAATCCGTCACTTCCCGTCAAATGGCTGCCTCCCGCCTTACCGCTTAAATATTGCGGGTTCTGGGGACTCGTTTACTCTTCAAACAACCAAAGTCTACTACTCTTTTCTGGGCCTACCTCTTTATTTCCTTGGATTCGTAGACGATGGCTTCCTCAGGAGGCGCATGGGTCCCGATGGCCCAGCGTATCCTGAAGCAGGCCTTGTCTGCAGGCTCAAGGATGACCGAAACGGTCATGATGAACATTTCAGTGGCCTCACGCATCCGGGCGGAGCCGGTGCCGGTGCGGGTGACGGTTCTCGGCCATGGTGGCCCGGGCCGGCAGCCGACGCACCCTCTGGCGCTGCGGCGGCAGCTTAAGCGCAGCGGTGCGCGGTGGTACCACCGACCGACGGCGGCCTCGAAAGCGACCTCGCGCCCGACCTCGACCTCGACCGGCTTCCGGGCGACGCTGCGGCGGTTCTTTGGCACGCTGCGTGCCTCGGAGGCGGGTCCGCGCTACGTGGAGCGTGCGGCGTACCTGCCGTCGCGGATCGGAACACAGGCGGTCTGGCAGACGTCGGGCCGCGTGCCGTTTGCGTCGACGTTGCGGCCGAGCCTGACGGGCGGGGCACTGCCGCGGACGGCGGGCGGATATGCGGCGGGGGCGGCCGGGCGCGGCGGCGCACGGTACTTTTCGCACGGGCCGGCGGCGCCGGCGCAGGTGGTGCAGAACGTGTCGCAGGCGATGCGGGCGTTTTGGCTGTCGGGCCAGCGGGCGCGTTTTGACGGCACGGACGGACGGGGCCGGGCGTGCTACCGGGTGGTCAGCGCGCGCGAGGAGGAGACGGCGCGGCGGCTGGCGGTGCCGGCGCTGCCGCCGATGGCGCCGGGGGCGTTTGTGGACTTTGTGCTGAGCCCGACGATCACGGCGCTGGCAGGCGTGGCTCCGGCTGCTGTTGCCACTGACTCGGCCCGGTCGTCCTTTTCGAAAATGGCGACGGGCTTCGCGCCGTCGGCCTTTGGCACGGCATCGCCGGCCTCGCTCGGCAGCGACGGTTTCCTGGACGTGCTCGGGGTGGACTTTTCGCGGGCGCTCAAGGAGCTGGCGGCCGTGATGGCGGATCTGCGGCGGCTGGCGGGCCTGGGCGATCTGCCGGTGGTGCTGCAGCAGGGCGCGGTGCTGCGGGTGCGGTTTCCCGGCGTGGACGCGGCAACGGCAGAGGTGTTGTGCGCAGAGCTGGGGGTGACGCGCGGCATCGTGGGCCAGGACGCCGACTTTGACGCGGCCACGGGCACGGCCACGGCGCTGAGGTTTCCGTTTGCGCCCGACGCCGACGCGGCCACGGCGTCACTGACGTCGCCGGGCGGCTCGACGCGGTCGCGCGAGTCGTCGGCGCTGGACGGAGTCTATGATGACTTTGACGACCTGGACGGCTCCGACTACGACGCGCTGGACGGCCTGTACGAAGACAACCCGTGGCTCTCGCTGCCGCCCAGCTCGCACTGCGGCGACACGTACGCGCACGTGTCGCCGGCAGCATCCGGCATCGAGGGCGTGTACCGATTCCTGGAGGCGTGCGACCAGGCGCAGCGTGTGCGGGTGTAGGCACGGACTGGCTGTTTGTGTTTTGTGTTTTTGCCGTAGTTGTGCGTTTTGTTTTGGTGGTGCTGTTCAGTGTGTTCACCAGGAGAGACAGAGAGAAATACATGCTGTGCATATTATATTCGCTGCTTGTATACTACGTGCGTAATATGAAGCGACACGTTCCAATCTATTATGGCTCGCGAAATCGGGTCTGTTTTCCCACCAGCGACACCATTGGAGCTCGACGGGGTGCCAACAGCGACAGCGCCAGCAAGGAAGAGAGCGGCGACGGCCAGGCATTCCTCGTCACAAATCCCGTTGCCGGAACGTACCTCGACAAGAAGCTCTTGACAAAGGCCGAGACGGAGTGCCATGGCAAAGAAATTCAAACAGCAGTCAACCCTCTCCCACCCGAGGCGATGCGTGGGTGGAGGTAGGTGCTCGCATTATGTCGCCTACTTTCTGTCGATAACCCAATGACAAGTACTAATAAACTCGACCAGCGCCTTTCAAGAACCTACGAGTACACACCCCAAAACCCCCTCAGTCATACTTGGACAGCAGCGTGTGCATAATGGACATGGCGCTGCTACGGTACATGTCACCAAACAGGGCGACGTGGTTCAGGACATGGTATCTTTCAGGCAAATGTCAGCTCACAAATCCGTCCTTCACAGGTCGTTCGCACGACGCCACAATATCAGCTCACAGTTCATACAGCCGCACCCGGTCCTCCCACTCGTCCTCGGGCTCGTCCCTGGGCACGAGCTGTCCATACTCGGTCCAGAAACTTGTGCCGAAACCGCCAAACAGGCGCATAATCCCCAGCTCGTACTCGGAGTGGCCATAGACGCTGGCCGGGTCATACACTACCTCTTCGCTGCCGCTGTCGCTGTCGCTGCCACCCTCCGCCCCCAGAATACGGCCTCGGTCCCGGTTTCCGCTCCACAAATCGCCGTGGATCACGACCGCCGTGACGTCGCCGCCTCCGCGCTGCGCGCTCTGTCGCAGGTGGCCGTCCCGAAGGAGCCGCGGCACCACGGCCGATGCCGTGCGCTCGACCGCCGTGGCCAGCCCGGCGTCGCGTCCGTGGTTGCTCAGCGCGACACGGAGAACATGGCGCAGCCGGCAGTTGGCGAAGAAGTCGGCCCACGATGCTGTCCAGCTATTGTCCTGCTCCGTAGCGCCGCAGCACGTCGGGACTGGGAACCCAAAGCGCTCGCCCTGGGGACCACGCACAGTGGCTTCTCTGCGGTGCAGCTCCGCAAGTTTCGATGCAAAGGAGCGCCCGCTTCCGGCTTCGGACGACCGGCCAAAGTCGAGAAAGTCCGTGGCCAGAAAGTGGCCGTCCGGCTGGTCTTGCAAGGGACCATGGGCGTGAGCACGAGGGCAAAAGAGCGGCACCGCATCGGCAATGGCGTTGAGCGAGGCATGCTCGCCGCCGAACATGACAGCCGCATGTCGGCCCGTGCCCACCTTGACAAAGTAATGCGTGTCCGAGGCGCTGCCGCTCTTGCGGCCAGTCACCTTTAGTGTCGAGGCAAAAGACGAGCTGCCATGTACGTGCACAGTCGCCGTCGTCGGCTCAAGACCAAGAGCGGCCACAATGGCCGGATCGACGGCAGGCATAGCTCTCGGCTTATAACCGGTAAAGTAGGCCTTTGGCGTAGACCGAGTGCAATAAAATGAAACCTCTTTTGGGTCGGAAAATTCGAGGATCTTCAGAACATACGTGGACGCTCAGAGGGTCAACCCCAGTCCATCGAATCAGTTATACGATAAAGCGACTAGTCGATGACGAGAGAATGGAAAGTTGGTTCGAAGAGCAGAGAGCAGAGAGCAGAGAAAGGATTGCGCATCAGGTCATACAGATCATGATGCATCACGTGCGCACTCGCGCCGACTGTCAGATGAAACATGCCATAATTCAGTCTGCTATTATCTCGCCAACCCGAAAGACATTTTGCAGCTGCTTTGGTTTTGGTTTGCTGTCGCACAGCCTGGCAGGAGCGCTACAGGATCACTGTTTGACCCGTTATCTTTCCCACTGGTCTGTGCGTTTTCAGCTTCACCCCACTTCGGTGACTCAAAATCCAACACCACTCCAACAGCTTTCCCCTCCTCGACGCAGACCAAGTCGACTGCTCACCTCCCACCAATCGGTTGTTCCACGACGAAAGCTGCAAACATGGCGGACACTCTGGCCGAGGCCACTGCTAAGCTGCAGCTGGACCCTGAAACGGGGGAGATGGTGTCCAAGAATGAGCTGAAGAAGAGAATGCAGAAGAGAGCCAAAAAGGAAGCCTCTGCAGCTCGTGCAAAGGCCGCCGCCGCCAACCCTGTCGCGGCGGCTGCTGCCAAGCCGGCCCCGAAGCCACCACGGGCCAACCCAGAACCCCAGGTGGATCCCGAGGCCATGTTCAAGCAGGGCTTCCTGTCCGAGGTGTTCAACGAGCGGCCAACCAAGGAGGTTCTCACCCGGTTCCCTCCCGAGCCCAACGGCTTCCTCCATCTGGGCCATGCCAAGGCCATTGCCGTCAACTTTGGCTTTGCCAAATACCACGGTGGCAAGACGGTGTGTCCCGTACCAGCCAACGGTCCGTCGTGGGGCTGACCTGACCCGTGCCAGATCCTCCGCTTCGACGACACGAATCCCGACAAGGAAAAAGAAGAATACTTTGTGGCCATTGAGGACACAATACGATGGCTAGGTGAGCCACATGCCAAAATTTCCATAGAGGGTGCCCAGCTGACAAAAGGGAGGCTTCGAACCCTGCGCGATTACCTACTCCAGCGACAACTTCCAGAAGCTGTACGACCTGGCCGAAAAGCTGATTGAGCTGCAAAAGGCCTACGTGTGCCATTGCCAGGAGGCCGAGATCAAGAAGCAGCGCGGCGGCAAGGAGGGCAAGGAGGGCCCGCGGTACCGCTGCGCACACGCCGAGCAGGATGTGGCCACCAATCTGGCAAAGTTCCGCGACATGCGCGCCGGAAAATACGAGCCCCAGACGGCCTTTTTGCGCATGAAGCAGGACATTGAGAACGGCAACCCCCAGATGTGGGATCTGGCCGCCTACCGCATCCCCAAGAACCAGACGCCGCACTTCCGGACCGGCAACGACTGGTGCATCTACCCGACCTATGACTTTACCCACTGCCTCTGCGACAGCTTCGAGAACATTACCCACAGCCTGTGCACCACCGAGTTTATCCTCTCGCGCGAGAGCTACGAGTGGCTCAACCACACGCTCGGCGTGTACGAGCCCATGCAGCGCGAGTACGGCCGCCTCAACATTAGCGGCACCATCATGAGCAAGCGCTCGCTGCACGAGCTCGTCGAGCGCAAGATTGTCCGCGGCTGGGACGACCCGCGCCTGTACACGCTCGGCGGCCTGCGCCGCCGCGGCGTGCCGCCCGGCGCCATCCTGTCCTTTATCTCTGAGCTGGGCGTCACCACGGCCCAGACCATTATCCAGATCCCCCGCTTCGAGCAGTCGGTGCGGCGCTACCTCGAGACCACCGTGCCCCGCGTCATGCTCGTGCTCGACCCGGTCCCCGTCGTGCTCGACGGCCTCGCCGAGCTCGACGGCCAGGCCCTCGACATTCCCTTCTCGCCCAAGGACCCCAAGATGGGCACCCACAAGCTCACCCTCACCCGCACCGTCTACATTGACCGCTCCGACTTCCGCGAGACCGACAGCCCCGACTACTACCGCCTCGCCCCCGGCAAGCTCGTCGGCCTGCTGCAGATCCCCCACCCCATCCGCGCCACCTCCTTCACCAAGGACCCCGCCACCGGCCGCGTCACCGAGATCCGCGCCGTGCTCGACCGCGAGTCCAAGAAGCCCAAGACGTACATCCAGTGGGTGCCCGAGGGCTCCCGCAAGGTCGAGGTCCGCATCCACAGCGCCCTCTTCAAGTCCGACGAGCCCAGCGCCGCCGAGGGCGGCTTCCTCAACGACATCAACCCCGACAGCGAGACCGTCTACCCCGACGCCCTCGTCGAATCCGGCTTCGAAGACGTGCGGCGCAAGGCCCCCTGGCCCGCCACCGCTGGCGAGGGCAGTGGTGCCACCGTCAAGCCCGAAAGTGTCCGGTTCCAGGGCATGCGGGTGGCCTACTTTGTAAGTTGCCGTGCCGGACCTGCTCGCTCTTTTAGGTCTGTTTTCCTAACAACTGTTTACAGGCGCTGGACGCGGAAAGCACCGAGGATCGCGTCATTCTCAACCGCATTGTCTCTCTCAAGGAAGACGCCGCGAAAAAGAACTGAGTGGAAACCGCAATGTCGATTAGTCGCGTGTTCTGGATCTGTGGGTTTACTCGGCAGAAAGCTTTGAGATATCTTGGCGTCGTTTGTTAGGGCACAATAGGGAGGATGTGTGATGAAGTATCGTATCTTGCGAAGCGTGCCAGCGCAAATATGCGTTTTATATCAATGTGTGGGCAGGGCGGAAAAGGCAGTCTAGGACCCAAACAGATCTCGGTTCGGAATGATCAAAGCAACGAAGATACATCTATAAATGTGACGTTCCTAATCAGTATTTCTCATTTCATACATAGCAAAAGCAAAAGCAAAATTAATAGCTCGAAGCAGATTTAGCCTCGAGGCAAAAAAAGAAAAATCGCATTTGTTGTGAGGTCCTGCCCGGAATCGAACCGGGGCTACTGGAATCAGAATCCAGTGTCCTAACCGCTAGACTACAGGACCCGTTGTTGTTGGACTGTTGACTAGTAAGAATAACTATGTAGTATGGAGATAAGAAACCAGACTAACACCTCAAGGCTCAGCTTTAAGATATCGCTTGACCGCAGCGTAAATTATGTATGCTGAATGGAACGACACTGCAGAGAATACATGGCGAGACAATCAGGGTGATTTAAAAAAAAAAGGAGATGTTCAATTCGGCTTGCTTCCATGGTAAACGTATCGTAGGCAGTCTATGGCTATCGCCTCAAAGGGGGTATCTATATCTCGTTCAACCATAACAGGTTCGTCCACTCATATCTCCAAGCGCACCAAATGGTCAGTCTATAAGAGAGGTATCCTGTCCGAGCCGTTGCACTTTCTGCATCATGGCCGGCCTCAAAAGCTCTTTTCCAAAACGGACGGATCACGACTGGAGACTGCTGTCTGTGACGATGCCGTCGTCGTCGCGGTAATGGAAGGCCGCAGCGGGCTCATATCCGAAGCAACGCTTTCGCGACTGCTGCGTCTCCGCAAAAAATTCAAGGGCGACTTTTTCATAAAAGAGGAAGCCGACGAAGAGCTCGACAAATTGTTTGTGGTTTTCGGTTCCTTCTTCTTCTTCGGCCGTGGCACGTGATACGGCGACCCCGTTTCCCAGCACGTCACGCAAGGACACATGGGCGCCCGTTCCATCTGCCACCCGCCCGGAAGTCGGCTCGGGTTGGGGCTGGCATAGACAAGCTCTCGCGGCCAAAAACTCTTCTTGGACGAGGTCGAGGCATTGCTGGCAGAGGCCGCATTGGCAGCTTGTTGAAAGGTCGGCATGATTGTGGGTCAAAATTATGGAGTAGTAAGCTTTTCAGACGGGACAGGTAAGGTTATGATTAGGTGGTATCAAGATGGGTGGAGTCTTCATAAGAGGATGCGTCAACGAGACAAACATCATTCTGCTCGGAGATGCAAAGTAGAATGAAGTAAAGTCTATGAAAGACTCGATATAGCGGGGCGAGAAACTGGGAGGACTCTGCTTCTAAATATCCCCAGGAGAAATCGCGGCCGCTTTTACGTACGACGTATGGATCAGCGGCTGTTCAGTCGTCACAGCCTTTCCCCACTAAATTCGAAGGAAATAGAACAGGCTGGCCAGACTTCCCGGCCAATCCCGGCTAAAGACCCTTTTTTTTTTCTCCTCGGCCAAAGGACGTCCTCGCTGCGCGATCGTGGGGTGCTTTGATTGGCTGAGCTGTCGGACAGAAGCCGAACGGAGGAGCCAAATGGCATGCTCAAACTCAGTACACTGGGGAGTCATTCAGGGGGGTCTAGCACCGCACAGGCCAATTGATTTCCTCACTCCCGGCTTGTTAACCTCGGGCCGGGACAGGCCAGGGCCCAGGGCCCAGGGCTCAGTCCGCTACATAGCCGGGGCTGCCAAGTGAGTTTGCGAGTTTCTCGAACGCCTTCCGTTCGGCGGCGCCGGACTTTCCGACTTTGATGCGTGCCGGGATTGCCGACTTTGCCGCGGCCATCGTTTGGAATCCGATTTTTGCGCTCGAATATCGCCGGACGCCCGGCGACAGCGATGTTGCGCCAGGCGCCCGTCTGCTGCGCATTTGCGGTCAGCACGACATCTTACGCAAGATGCGGTATGACCACTGCTGCAACCAGCATCGCGGCAAATGGCCTGTCCGATGACTTGTCTTCGTCGTGCCGTCCCTGCACCGGCCAATCGCTTGGTGACAGACGCATGTCAAGATATGCAAAGGACCAAAGGCTCACATTCAAACCATGGTTGCGGCACAGAGCATCAATCATCACTGGTCAATGGCACTTCACGTGGAGGATTGAAACAACAGGGCAACTGGCGGTGTCGTGGATTCCGAACGCCCGACCCCGAAATAGAACCACGGAGCGCCGCGATCGTCCCTTTGGCGCCTCTTAGTAGTACTTCCTTGTTTGGGATGAGTAACGCGTATCAGCGTAAAAGTTCACGTGTGCATTCACGTGATATGTTTGGGGTATTGGGGATCGTCTTGGTGACGCAGCCAAGTCTCACTGGCTCTTCAGAGCGTTTTGGACGGTGGTAGTTATCTTACATCTGTGTTTACGTGGGGCCGGAGCAGCCGTGGCGCCCCTTTGCAGGGCTCGCTAAGTTTTTGGATGCAAGTTTCTTCCATCTTCCAAGTACGGTACATTGCGAATTCGACAAAAGGATGTCGCTTGCAACGATCACAACAAGCCGGAATCGACGACTAGAAGACAAACGAAGATTTCCAGAGATATGCAAACTTTAGGGTATGTACAATATCCGAGATATCAACAGTATCGATCGGTTGGGCGCACGTATGTAAACGGAAAACTCCGTACGAGAAAGCAAGGGAGGAAAACAAACAACATGTCTTGGCATTCAGGGCGCAAGAGTTGAGTCAAGGGGCTACGAGGAATTGGACAGACTCACCGGCCGACTAAGAATGTTGGCGGCGTAGATCATCTGTACTTGTTGGGTCGGATGAGACACCAAAAAAAGAAGAAAAAATGACCCGTTTGTCGTTAAGATTGGCAGGAATGCAGGTTTCTCTCGCGTCGTCCAAAATTCCCATATGCGTCTCTGGTGCGTCAATCGATCCGTCATAAGTTGCCAGGGGACGGGCAAAAAGTGTGCGATGGCGACTTAAACATAGGACTCAATTTTAAACGTGTCCACGACGCTTTTCTCAGAAAAAGCTGCTAATGCAGCTTTCTCATGTGACTGTTGCGGTGACTGTGATAGTGGCTTCCGCGGAAGGCGTTCCGAAGAGCTAAGGGGCCGGACCCGGGTGCATGGCTCCGGGTTAGCACATCTCTTATTATTATCACCTGGACTTTGGGCTCTCTGCATTAGCTTTCAGGGGGGAGGGGGCTGAAACGGGACAGAAAAGGTTGCGTGGACCGCCGAGTGGATATTGAAAGTATCCAAGCCAGCCGGCCTGGCCGTCGGGATTACGGGTAGGGGTGCTGCGCGCCCCGATAAGATACATCTGACAGGTCAAAAAGAGTGTTTCTGGTTAACAGAAATCTATCTTAAGGTGCATGTCCCAGCTGAAGCTGGCGATCCCTACGAATATGCTCCGCAGGAACATGCCCGCCGCCTAGTTTGGGATGGTGTGCGAGTAGCCAGCTGGCAGACAAACAAGCAGAAACCCTTGCTGTTTCCTATCATAGATGGGAGGAGACATCCTCCCTGCAGGAAGCTCCTTACAGGAGGTGGCGACGAAAAAGGACGTGTCCTGTCATCATGCTAGCGAGCAGTCAACGGTAAGAGGATTCCAAAGAGGCCCCTTCGCCACGCTCTGTGCTGCAGTAATCGTATCTTAGGTAAGATACAGTAGTTGCTTCCACACTGTCTCTGCTTCGGAAAAAGTTGCAGTCAACGAAATGAAATTGTGAGCGCTGTGAAGCGAGTTGGCTATCCATACATTCTAAAAACCATGCTTCTCTGTCAGATACTTTTCATCCTGGTTCCCGCCCAAGAGCCCTTTCCAATTAGGGGACAGCAGCTCTGCTCCATCATTATGGCGGGCCACCCATATCCGGATAAAACAAGCGATTATGTGTACAGGGGAGTTGAAAAGCAAGGCGTAAGAAAAAAGTAATATACGAAATAAGAGGGGAAGTCGAAGACAGCGCTGATCAGGTGGCTCACTGTCTGTGAAGACGTGGTGCCGAAAAGAGAAAAAAAGAAGCTCAAAAGGAAAGCCCAGTCTATCTATGTGCATGCATGGTCCCTTCAAAAATGACAACGCAAAAAACAGATTCTTTTCCCATCCGCCCAGATTTTTTGTTGCCCGGCCCATAAAATAGCAAATCCTGCTTAGCGAGAGTGATGGCCCCTCGAGAGCCGTTTCTTCTTTCTCCAGCCCCGACCCTGCATCATGGCAATCCCAAAGACATTGGCAACTGCGCCGCGAACGAGTAGCAAAACAAAGGAAAATAAAGAAAATCAGTCGACCAGCTCCTGCCAAGTGGCACACAACTGTATGTGTTCGCCCACCTGATCCAGAGGGGGGAAAAGCAGAGCCCGAAACCGTCTATAGTAAACGCCAAGTGCAAAACAATGTACCATGCACGCAAATGACAAGGAAAGGTACTGGGGGAGCTCGTCTCGTCCTCTTGTCGCGTTAGCCACGCATCCCAGACCTTGCTGCTGGGAAGCAAGAGTAGTGGCAGCGAGCCGAACCGTGTAATGTCTTCGTCCTTTGTTTTTTTTTGTTCTCCACAACAATGCTGGGCGTATTAAAAGTGTAAGGGAATGATTGCGGTCCACATGGAGACGAAGCGAAAGGTGGCTGGAAAAGGCAGCCGAGAGCAGGTGTTGCAGACAATGGTGTACATCCGACCCTTATTATGGAGGCGGTCGGGAAGGTTTGGGTGCGCAGGGGTATCATGCGACGGTGGCTGCACGAGAGCAGTTCTCGGAACTACTGGAAGCAGTGGCGACAGAGCTGAGTAGTATCCTGCGGATCCGGCGCGATTCATCTATCGCGTCTTCGGCGGTGGTGGTTTCGGAACACCTGTTGTGTCGTAGGCCCCGCGGCCCATGTTAAGGGGATCTTGCGCTTCTATTTGGGCCATTGCGAGGTCTGTCGGGTCGTGGATATGAGGTGGTGAGATCGGACCAGTTTGCGACAGGCGGCGAGTGCGGAAAAAGTGTGAGAGCAACAAGCTGTCTTCTAGTGTTAGCCGAGGCTCGCAAAGGCAGCGGACCGTGGTAAACCAAGCAGAACGCAACGCTGGTAAAACAGAAAGTAGCCACACGTGCGGCGCATGGCGGGAGAAACTCCACGAATGCGCCGGGTTCGCAGGCAGTGCCGCAAGTACTTACCAGGCTAGCTGAAGGTGCGCATGCAACGGCGGATGAGCGCGCTCGAGTTGGTCGGCGGGCGTGGGAGGTATATGGGCGAAGCGGAGGCAGAGAGGCAGATCTGGCGCAGAGTTGAATCGGGTGACTGACGATGTGGTGACGCGAGGCTCAGAATAGTTGGTTTGGTTTGCAAGTTATTGGGAGGAGGAGCAGTGGGAGGAAGGCGTTATTAAGAGGGAGGTGGCAGGAGAAGTAATGAGAGAACAGCAAGCTAAGAGGGTCTCGAAGCTGGGGGTGGTCAGTCTTTTTGTGTGTTTTCGAGATGAGGCGCAGGGGAGACAGACAGCAGAAGTAAAATAGGGAGACTGCGAGGCGCAAATTCACACGAAACAAGCGCAAATCAAATAATAGGGAAAAAAAGAAAAGGGAAAAGGGGTGTACGAGTACTCGTAACTCGCTGCGCGCAAGTCGCGTGTGGGTTTGCTGGGGTCCAGGGAAGGG
>RQWE01000322.1:0-18128 GCA_004028395.1 Leptographium galeiforme
GAGGGGGGAGGGATGTCGTGGGGGAAGAGAGTGTCTGGGGGATTCACAGAAATGTCCACAAAAGTGTCCACAAAAGTGTCCACAGAAGTGTCCACAGACGTGTCCACAGAAACGTCCACAGGCAGGTCCCCCGGCGCCGCCAGTCGGCCGGCCGCAAAGATGGCGACGCCCTCGGGGCTGTCGAGGAAGCGGGCAAAGTGCGGCTGGACGCCGACGTGCGCGAGGCGGTCGTCGTAGCTGCAGCAGTCGCGCTCGATCAGGCCGGCCTTGATGGCGTCGTAGTCGCGGGCCTTTGCCATGTCGAGCAGCTCGAGCATCTTCTTGCACATGTGGAACTGCGCGGCCAGGCGCTGGCGGTGGGCGGCCGACTGCTGCGTGACGGCGCGCTCCTCGGTGGTGAGCAGGGCATCGGGGTCGCCTGGGGAAAAAAAAAAAAAAAGGTTAGTACGTGGTACTCTTGGTCACCGAAACTCGGCCCTCGTCCCACCCACCGCTTTCGTCCAGGGCCAGACCCCGGAGCAACATCCGGGCCACGCCCTCCTGGTTGTCGCTGGCGAGAATGGCCGCGAGCTGGGCCGTGGTGAGGTGGTCGACGGGCCGCTTGTCGTCGGGCAGGGTGAAAGCGGTGTTGTTGGAGTGGTCGATGCGCGTCAGCAGCGTCTCCCACCACTGGTCGCGGTGGCCGTCGCTGCAAAAGTAGCTGGCCGCGTCGGGCGGCGCGGCCGAGACGTTATCGTCGGCGTACAGGCGGGCCGGACGGCGGCAGTCGGCCAGGGCGCACAGCTTGCGGAAGCGGGTGACAAAGCGGCCGGGCAGGGTGCAGTTGGGGCAAATGTAGCTGAGAATGATGCTCTCGCCCAGCGTCTTGTCAATGTGGACGCAGTCGCCGTGGAACCAGTCCTCGCAGCCGTCGCACTGGATCATCCAGCGGTGGCCGTCGGGCCCGCGGCAGATGCAGTACGGCCCCGTGTCCGACGACGATTCCTCCCCGCCCTCGTCGCCGTCCTCGTCGACCTCGCCGGCCTCGTCGGCCTCGTCGGCCTGGTCCAGTTCGTCGGCCTCGTCCGCGCTGTCGCCGCCCTCGTCCGTCGTCTCGGCATCGTGTGCCCCGTGCTGGAGCGTGCTGGTCCTGCCCTTGCCGTGGGACGGCACCGTCGTCTTCTTGACACCGCCGCGACCACGCCGGCTGCTGCCTCCCCGGGTGCTGCCGCCCCGTCGTCCACCGCCGCCGCCTCCGCGCGTGGCGCTGCCGCCGCCGCGACTCTTGGCCCCCGCGGTCCGCGGTTTCTTGGCCGCCATTCTTTCCGTCGCCGTCGTGGCTGTGGCCGTCGTGGTCGAGTCGGTCGCGTCCGTCATGGGAACTTCGTCCATCGAATGCGGGTCGGCGTCTCCGTTTGTGGGCCCGCCTGTGGCCTGGAAATGGAGCAAGTTCGGGCCCTGGGTGTGCAAATACACTGCGTTAGCCGTGACACCAATGCGCCCGTGCGGAATTCGCTGCGACTCTTTCGGCTTTCTTCTTCACCTCGTCATCTTCCATTTTGAGGTCTGGCACCTCGGCCGAGCTGCGAGGCTGCAAAGGGCCTGTCCCCGCCGCATCGAGGGGAAACCCCGTGTTCGGCCCCATGCCGCTATATCTCTGGTAGGTCCAGGCCGGTCCGACTCGCAAATGGGTGGTTGCCGTACAGGACAAGACGCTTGGCGCGTGTGGCCGAGAGTTGAGGTTCGGCGCGCGCCAGCATCGCATAAGAAAAGTGGACCTTTCCCCTCTAGCGATAAGATTGGCGAAGCTATTTTTTCCTCCCGTCGAACCACAGAAGCCAGTTCGTCACCTGGTAGACGTCGACCCGCGGAGACACGGAAACCGGCCCCTCGTTTACCTTTTTACCTTTTTTTTTTTTCCCTTGCACGACAAAACGGTCTAGACGAACGGTCAAGCGTGCTTTGGCCTCACATCCTCTTCGCCATGAGTCGACCACTTTCAAAGGCACTGCCCCTCTTTGGGGCTCGCGGCAGCCTCTCTCTCGCTACGACGCAGACCGCCCGGAGTGCGGCTTCACACGGCCGCTCGTTCGCGTCGTGTCCGGCGCACGCGTCCCGGACAGCCGGCGCCCGTCGGCCACTGCCCGGATGTGCCGCCGAGCGGTGGCAGACACAGCGTCTGCCCCTCGTGTCGAGGAGGACGTACAAGACGGTGGAGGAGGCCAAGAGCCGGTATCGCTCTGGGGTATGTGTTCTTTTCGCGCCGTGATACAAGATTCCGACATCTGGTGGCGGCCATGGGCTGACAGACATGGCACAGCCCTTTTCGTGGAAGGCGGGCGTGCTCTTTGTGGCGACCGGCGGCGGCCTGCTGTGGTACTTTGAGCACGAAAAGGAGCGCATGCAGCGCAAGCGCGTGGCCGAGGCCAGCAAGGGCGTGGGCCGGCCCAAGGTGGGCGGTCCGTTTGCGCTGGTGGACCAGAACGGCAAGCCGTTCACGGACGCCGACCTCAAGGGCCGCCACGCGCTGGTCTACTTTGGCTTCTCGCACTGCCCCGACATCTGCCCCGAGGAGCTCGACAAGATGGCGCGCATGTTTGACCTCGTCGAGGCCGCGCAGCCGGGCCAGCTGACGCCCGTGTTTGTGACGTGCGACCCGGCGCGCGACACGCCCGACGTGCTCAAGGAGTACCTGGTCGAGTTCCACCCGCGCTTTGTCGGCCTGACCGGCACCTACGACCAGATCAAGGCCATGTGCAAGGCCTACCGCGTCTACTTTAGCACGCCCTCGCACGTCCAGCCGGGCCAGGACTACCTCGTCGACCACAGCATCTACTTTTACCTCATGGATCCCGACGGCGACTTTGTCGAGGCCCTGGGACGCCAGCACTCGCCCGAGGACGCCGCCACCGTGATTGCCGACCACATACGAGACTACCGGGCTGGCCGGTGATGGCCCACGGGGAACCGAAATACGGAAAGCATATCTCACCTCTTCAGTACCTGGACACAAAAATAAAAAAGGGACAAGGCCGCAGGGACACAAAGTTCTGTAATGCCGCATCACACACACACACAACATCTCTTCTTCTCATGCAGCCCCAATCCCAACCCCCAACCCCTCCCTTCCCGGTACTAAGTCCAGTCCCGGCGCTCTGGCTGCGACACAGAAAAAAGACGCGCAGGACTTCCTTTTCCCCCCCGCGCTAAGACAGGTACCGCCGGCTGGCCCCAGCCCTTTTTTCCCCGTCTGTGCCGCCCGCTGGGCCTGTCTTGCTGCTCTTACTCCTCGTCATTGGAGTGCGCGCGTCCTTTCCCCCAAACGAGGGAGCTGTCGGACCTGTTCGTCGGCTCGCTCGGGTTCCCAGGCTTGGCCCCATCTGGCCGTGGAAAATTGTGGGAACCAGATCGGCTCCGTACAAGTAGATGCAAAGGAGGGGCTATTTTTCCCGCTCTTACTCCGTATTACTTCCAGACTCCCTACCACCTGCATACCGCTTACATAACCGAGGCTCGTGAGAGAGAGGGAGGGGGTGGGACCTTCTCGTACTCGTATCTCAGTCCTTTCCCCCTCTCGCTGCCCTCTCGCGCTCTCGCGCCCGTGTGGCCGCACTGCCCTGCTGCTGCTGCTTATCGCGCCAGCCCACATTCCACACATTTCACGTCTTCACCCCCCCCCCCCCGACTACGACGACTACGGAGTACTCGTAGCTCTACACCGCCCAGCCCCTCCCGCGCTGACGTGCGTTGCATCCGACTTGCCCGCCTTTGTTGTTGGACAGCATCGCATCACCACGCTGGGCATCCAGGAATCCTGTTCTGACCGCCAAGATGGAAACTGCCTACTCGTACTGACTGCATATCCCCGAAAGCCACATACGCCACCACCGGCAATCCGGCCCTACTGTCCTTTTTTTGCCTTGCCGTATCCTACGTCGTGGGACTCGTACAAATATCCCACGCTTGCCACCCCCTTCCCATCCTTCCTTCCCTGCTTCGGTCGGTCCACTTGGTCTCTCGTCTCTCCTACCCACCCGCCTTAGCTCGTTGCGTCTGCTCCTCCGAGCGTCCATGCCGGCCCGTCCTGCCTTTATGTGCCTGTCGACGCGACGCAGCTAAAGCGACACCAACGCATGCACAGCCCAACCACGCCAGCCCTCCTTTGGAACGCACCCCCCCCCTCCTCTCTCACGCTTTTTCGCCGAACAGTCTGGTGTCTCGTCGCACGTGTACTCCGTATATTATTTGTGTGTGTGTGTGTGTGTGCCGTCTGCTGGTCGTCTGCCCGTCTTTTTCTGACCGTCTTCCTGTCTCGTCTTATCCTGCTCTCCCAACTTCTTACCGCGGCTCTGACACCCACCATCTTCGGAATCAGAACCGGGTGATACCATTTTCTTGGCTGCCCTCTTCGAGTACCGCATGTGCACATCGCGCACGAGACCCGGATAAGAAGAACAAGCCCAGTTGACAAGTGAGACTTGCACCCCTAGTCTGCGACTGGAAGGTCACCAAAGACGCGCTAGAGACTCCGGCCAAGAACAGACGAGAGAGACGACCCAAACGGGCCGCCAATAGTTCACGCAAGCACACAAGCACTCAACACATAACCCAGCCACGGACCCTCACTGCTACTTCCATCCTCTTTAACAACTCCCCCCCCCCCCCCCCCCCCCCTATCTCCCCCCTTTTCGTCTTCTTCTTCTTTTCCTCTTACCACTCTTCCTCGACTTCCTTTCGTTGCTTGTCTGCTGTGCCGACACTCTATTCGTTCTGCCACTCTATCCTGCCGCTTCTCAGGCCAGACATCCGCCGGCCGTGGACAGACTGTTCCATCCTGCTCTGTCCTCGATTTGATTCGCCGTCGATATCGTCCCTATCAACTGCAGCCCTTTTATGACGACTTGCCACCAGAATGGCCGCCGCTGTACTTCCTCGCTATTCTCGCGACCTTGGCGAGTCGCTGAGTGTCGAGGACTTTGAGACCGCCTCGATCCGTTCGGCTGCGCCGTCTTACTGTGAGTCCCTGCTGGCTTTTGCGCCCCTCTCCTTTGGTCGCTTGCATCATGGCCACTCCTTCGCACCTGTTTGCGGCGGGGCTCTCCTCTATTGGGGACAGTCGACCCCGCGCGTCTTCTTTTAGCACTACCCCTGCACTTTATCTTTATTGGGGCTCTGGCCGGCCGCCGATGTGGATTCCCCCCGGCTAATCTTGTCTGCGCCCCGTGCTCCAGCCTCCGAGACCCCGTCCACACACTACACCGTGCCCAACCATGTCGGCGGTTTACTGCCCCCGTACGTGCCGCCTGAGCGCACGCCCGTCTCGGCTGCCTCCAACCGCCACGGCTCCCACATGACCCCCTCGGCGCGCCGCCCTGTCACGGCCTCGGCTGCGTCCTCGGGGTCCGCCAACTACGGCCTACCTGTCGCCAGCGGCCGTGGCGAGCCGCTTAACCTGTCGCAGTTCCGCATCCCCTCATGGTCCAGCATTGGTTCCAACCCCAACGCCCGCCTGTACCACTCTGTGGCCCTGCGCCGTGTGGCCGCTGCCGAGCACGCCTCGGCTGCCGCCGAGATTGGCGGTCTCATGCGCCGTCTGGCCATTCTCGAACGCGAAGAACTAGAGGAGGCCGCCGCTTCGGCGCGCCGCACTGCTGGTGCTAATGCTGGCACTGGTGCTGGTACTGGTGCTGGCCGAGCTGCCGCGCAGGCCAGCAGCACCGCCGTCTCCCGGCCCCTGGAGGACCCCTTTCTGGTGGGTGAGGCCGCCGCCCGCCGCACGCGCGCTGCGCGTCTCGCCCGCGATACCCCTGCCACGGCTGACGAGGCTCTCGTCCGCGAGGATCGCCGCTGGGACTGGTTCCTTGGTTCGTTTGCCCGTCCTTCCACCCTTCCCGCTCGCCACGGCGTTCTGCCGTACACGGCCAGGCGCCACGCCCGGCTGCATCACAACTCCGTGAGCCTTCATTAGGGCCTTGGATCTGGACTTGTCCCCCGACTGATGTTTTTCTCCTTTTTCTTTCCATTCACAGGCCAGATGAAGGGCCGCAACAGACCTAGCTGGAGCCAGCCCGCCTCCCGGATCCGCCGCCAGTTTGATGCCACCCGCCTCCCGGCCACCACCATGCGGCGCATCCGCACCGGCCGTCTCTAGGGTGGCCGCCGTCGGATGGCCCCGCTGCCGGACGAGATGCGGGCGTCTTGGAAATCCGGAGACGGCGTTTCGCTTGCTTTCCCCTCTTACCACTGGTTGGCACCACGCATTTCGCGCGGTCGTTTAGGTTTCGGGTTTCGGGCATGTTCCACGGACGTAGTGCACGTTCTGGGTTTCACTTTTTTATTATTTTCTGGGTTTGCGCTGGGCGCCTGTTGAAGAGCCATGAAGGCAACTGCTGTGCATCTTTCGGTGTTTGGTTTGGATCTCTGGGCCTGTGCCGCCTTCTCCATGGCCTCGGCAACTCTTTTGCCACGGCCATGGCATCCATAGTCTCTTGGTTTTGTGTGCTCATGTTTGTGCGCCGTTTCGGCCTTTCTGGCCTTGTTGGCCTTTTTCAGCTGTTTTTGTTTTGCAATGTCACGAAAGATAAGATACATGATCTATTATACATACATAGTCTGGACTGTAGAAACGAGTGCGCATCGCCCTCGATTGGGATAATACCTCTGTCCTATACGTGTTACAACGTGCTTCCATATGCAAGACATTCCGACGGCGACTCCTCTTTCCGCTTCTTCCGTCCCTCTCCTGCTGCTGTCACGATGGCATCCAATCCAATAAAGTACAGTATAAAAAACGCCCAGCGCCAGTGTGAAATGCGTCGCTCTCTGCATCAGCCGTAGCCAGCTTCGGGCAAGCCGCCTCACACGAGTTTGTTCGCCCAGGTGATACACAAAGTCGTGGACACCATGCACTTTCCGTTCTTCGACTCGTCGTCTGTCACACGCAGTTGCTCTCGACGTTTTCGGCCGCTAATTGCGCTCGTCTCGGACGTCATCGGCTTAGCCCTTGCTCTTGGTGTTGAGGATGAGCCCGACAATAAGACTGGCCAGTTGGTTAGCTCGAACTGCAGCGCGGACAAGAAAGTATCCATACCCGTAAAGTCCCAGTACTTCGCCGAAAATGAGAATCAGCACCATGCCGACGAAAATCCGCGACTGCTCCATGTAGGCACGGACGCCCTTGTCGCCCACAACGCCAATACAGTAGCCTGCTGCCAGGCCCGTGACGCCCACCGACAGTCCGCATGCAAGGTGCATAAATCCGCTAAAGAGGGACGAAGTATCAGCAAGAGCGGCATCGATGGGGGGGGACGGGGGTCTGTGCCGGGCTGCAGCTTACTTGAACAGACTGTAGTTGGAGCCAGTGCTGGGCGGCCCCAGATCCTGGGCGATAAGCACCGAGATGACGAGGGCATAGACGGCAATGATGCCGGACATGACAACGGGAATCAGACACTAGGTGTGTCAGCGCAAGGCCACGTCTGCGGTCGGATGGCGTCGTGCTCACCTTCATAATCAGGTCTGGCCGGAACGTGCCCACGCCCGCAATGCCGATGCCCGACTTGGCCGTACCGTATGCGGCGCCAATACCTAATCAGATCGAATCGCGGTCAGTGACCATGGGGAGAGATAAACGGCCGATGCGGACGGCTAGGGGAGCTCTGAGATGGTGGCCACATACATCCGAAGATCATGGCACTCGCAATCCCGGCCTGGTGTCAAACAGAACACGTCAGCGTTCGGCACGCGATCGAATCGAGCCCGAGCAGAAAAGAGACATCCATACCATGCCGAAGAAGGGCGCAAACTTGGGGGACAACGCCGACTCTGCCATCTTTTCCCGCAGAGGATCGCGCTGGCTGACGGGGAAGAGACGAGACGATGGATGGACGGGCGAGCCGGACGGGGGCGGAGCGATGAAAGAGCGAACTGTGGCGCGCAGAACGAATCGATAAAGTCCTCCTAGGCGCGGCGATGAAGACGCTCGATTGGCGGCGTCGTGGTTGCGGGAGCTTTGCCAGGCAGAAATACGGAGTAGAAGGGAGAGAATCGAGACAGCTTTCGGAGACCCACTTCGCAGCAGAAGCGCCAGTACGAGTACGGCGCAGAGCAACAATGCGCGGTTTTGTTTGTTAGGTCCACTTTAGGTGTTAACAGTAGGCGTCCATTGGCTGTGTTTCTGGTCACGTGACACTGCAATACAGAATTCGACAGAGCGGAATTCAGTGCTGTTGAGGCCGCATAGAAAGGAGACGGAATGCATCCACGGGCAGGGCCCTGGCGGGATGAGCGGCCTCCCACGGACGCTGGCCAAAGAACGGCGCATGTAACAAAACACGGCCAAGCACAATAAACCCTCTTAAAAGTGGGAGAAGACTAAGTACTCTGATGATGCCTGCCTCGGATTACACGAAGGGTTCTGACAGACTGAAGTTTCCGTCCTGGGGATCAAGGTGTTGTCGGTCCTGGGCCATTGCTTCATTTGATGTTCCCAAATTCCGCGTTAAATCAAATAGACTTGAGACTGGTTAGATGGACGGAAAATGCCTCCATCGTTTTTGGACCGCATGGCAAGAACGCCGAGAAAGAGCCGTCAAACTGGATAAATATTATCCGAATCTGGGTCGCTGCAGAAGCTGTCGTCTGAGGATGGACAGTGTTGGGCGTTAGGTGCGAAGTGTGTCGACTGCCCTTGGAAGCAGTTGCGACTGTCTGATCGAGAATAGCGCGACCCAAAGACCATCCGGAGGGGATCACCCCTTGAGAGAACGCACTCGTCTTCGTTGATATTGAGAGTCTGTAAGATTTTTGCTCCTTTGACTACATCCTTAGCTGCTTGTTTGTGTATGTGCGTCTAGGAGTGCGATCCCGACTGATCACTAGCGATCCAAGCAAGGATCGCAGAGATTCGTCCCCCTGTCAGCGTGCGGTGTTTGTAACAGTGTAACTGTGCCGTGAATCATCAAGGCCCCGAGAAAGTTTCCAATTAGCGGTGCTCCCTCAGGGAAAGTATTTTCTTGTCAGAAAGTACATCCTCGTTTCGTTAAGATTGAGAGTTTGTAAGATTTGCGTTTTGCTTTTTTGACGACGTCCTCGACTGCTTGCTCGTGTGTGTGCGTCTAAAACTGCGATCCCGACCGATTAACAGCAGTCGAATGAGGTAATGCCATGATGAAGACGGACACTTACTTGCAAACGACTGGTACTAATTCACCGGTGTTAATTCGCCGTTGCTGATACACTGGTGCTGCTAACTTCTGCAATGGTCTCCTTAATGTCCCGAATAGGTTACGTACGCGGTCTTTAATTGTTGATGATTGCGTCTACGTCTCCCTCAGCTCCTACTTACCCGTTAAGCAAGTTATAGCTTACTCGCCCTACGTCCTACCCTAGGGCTTATAAGCTTCGAGGCGTATCAATACACTGGTACTGATATACTGGTGCTTATTTACGGTTGCTGATTTCGTTGCTGATTCACCGTTGCCGATTCGCTGTTGCTGATTTCGTTGGTGTTACACAGGTGCTGATTTACTAAAATTGACAAAGGCTATATTATAAAGCTCCTACGTCTTCTCCCTTCCCTTGCTCTCCACTTCCCTGTGCCCTCTACTCTCCCATAATCTCTACCCTCCCAGGCCCTCCGCACCCCATGTCCTTTTTTCTGCGCTTTTGAGCATCTCTGTTTTTGCAAGGTTGCCATGATGGATTTGTAACAAACTACTGATAAAGATAACCTTTACTTTTCCAATCATCAGTAGTTTGTTACAAATCCATCATGGCAACCTTGCAAGAACAGAGATTCTCAAAAGCGCGGGCTTTTGTTGCACCGCTTCTACATAGCGAATGCGCCGAATCCCTCAGCCGCGCGGACCCGAGCATTGCGGATATGAAGTCCTCCGCGCAACGAAGAAAATGATCGTGGTAGGTGCCAGAAAAAAGGTTCCGCGTGAGGTACACAAAGTTAGCATGGGAACTCTGTCTCCGTAAGAAACGGGCGAAAAATCTGCATTGGATTTTTCGCCCGTTTCTTACGGAGACAGAGTTTTCATGCTCCCCGTCCAACTTTGTGTACCTCACGCGGAACCTATTTTCTGGCACCTACCACGATCATTTTCTTCGTTGCGCGGAGAATTTCGACCGCATTTCCGGCTACGAAGGAAGCCTCTCTAGCGAGTATCTTCGAGCAAAGCCTGTTGTCTTCTGGGTGCTAAAAATTGCCGACGCAATGGCTGCCGCGGCCGAGCATGTTGCAGACCTGGAATTGAGAAGCGCACGCCCGACGAATGCCAGCTCCTCAGGTACAACCACAGAGCGTGGTTCGCGAACAGATGCTTCTAGCCGTACTGATGCTACTGCGACAATGGAGCTTGACGGTGGCGATGACAGTGACAACACCGTACCAGCGCCTCAACACAGATGCCCCATCGTCAACATCCATCTCTCCGGGAACACCATTCGGGAAGCATGGAAGGCTAACCCTGTGACGAAGAGTATGGAGGACGAGGCCCGCGCACCGGTGCGTCGAGATCCTGATTGGGACCCGAGCCATTTCTCTCACCAACCCGTGTACCACGGTACGGCCGAACCTTTGTACAACAGTTGGTTCGCTGATATTTTGTCGAACTTCGATACTGCACCCAGTGTCCTCCAAGGAAATGTGGCGCTAAACCAGGTTGCCCCCAATGTACCGCTCCTTCCAGTGACCTGGACGGCTTTTAGTCCACTTCGATGCTTTTTGTGGTCCAGCTTTAAGGCAGAAGTGATTGACAACATTCCCCCCTTCACGGTCCGCACTGTGCTATCAAAAGGTTGGGATTGCCGGAGCACGCCTCCTCATATTCACAAAGGCGTTACCTTGATGAGATTCCAGCCCCAGCTTCTCGCCAGTGACCGATGTGCTGCCTACGTCATGCCAGGAGCTGTGGCGGATGACTGGCAGAAGAGAGTCAAGGAAGGAATACCGGAGGCCAATGAGTGAGTCCAAAAACAGTCTTTGGAGATTGCAGCAAGTCTTAGTAGAGATCAAAGCTAACAACTGCTGCTAACAGTGACGCTGGCCTGGGTGCTAGGGCACCAGGACAGCCACTTAGTCATTGTCAAAGAAGGCGAAGAGAGAGATCTGATCGGGAACCCTTCACGGAGGCTGTGTGGCTTCCTCATAGCCGAAGCACCAGGAAGCGTGGGTGACAAGGTCTAGGGGCATGGATTCTCCCTTGGTGTTGCGCAGAGGTCTGATCAGGAATGACAGGTGTATGTATTGAGGAATCTGATCGGGTTGATGTCTAACTAACATGACTGAATCTGATCAGAAATGGCATATATACAGGTGAAGTCTGATCAGACTCCTTGCGCCGGAGCGGAAGAACATAACGCCGCGCCTTCTGGCGGGAAGGTCGGCCAAGTCAGCAAGACGGGAGCCGCGTGCGCAAGCACAAGGCGGCCGTGTCAACAGTATTAATGCGCGCACAAGGTCAACAGCGGAACTTTGGTCGATGTATTCCCGGTTTCATGGACAGCCAAATGGGACTCTGTGGCCCGAGATTCTGCACTGCCACGAGACCGGCCATCAGGAGAGGATGCTGTCCCAATTTACCACACAACTCTGGCGGACTGTGTGGTATGGCGAGGGCATCAATGCCCTCAATGCATCCCGGGATTGCATCTGGTCCATATCTATGGCCATCGAGCCCTCGCAACTGCCCAAGGGGTCAACGAAGCCAGAGATTCCCAGCGACAAGGACCGGACAGGAAAGAGACTGTAGGATAGTCTTCGTTCCAAGAAAGGCAATCCATTGCGCCGACGGATATCGACGCTTTTCCAAGGATTCGACGCAGCTGCGGCCGGCCCAGCGGCATGAAGGCAAGATTGTGACGGACGTAACCATGTCGGAAAAAAAAGAGAGAATGGGCAGTGTAAGCGGCAGTTTTGCGTTAAAAGCGCAAGTACGGAGTACACCGCTTTGGTAAATAGACAAGTTGCAATAATACGTCTTATCCCCGACAGGGGCCCCATTTCCCGATCTCAAACATCACCGCTTCGTGCCCGTCCGCCTCTCCACCTGCTCGCAACGACAGATTACGAGTAGACCTAGGCCGGACCTGCTCTTGCACGTACGAGTATAGCCTGCCAGCAGCTCCTGCGCGCATCGCCGTGCGTCCCCTTGCGCTGTCCCCCCGCCCGTGATTCGTGGAGCGGCCGTTGAATGTTGGGTTAGTACTAGTACGTTGGTTTTCTCTCCCTCCTTTTCCCCCCCGTTCTTTTTTTAATTCCCCATCCCCTTCTGCCCATTTTGCCAGTCTTGGTTCTCACCCCAAACCCTACCATTTTAGAAGCGGCAAGCGGCCGCTCTTCACACTCACTGTGGATCGACTCCCAATTTACTGCGTATCTTCGCCGTCTAGCGTTCCTGCGAGCAGAAAACGCGACCACCTTCAGGGGCCCAGTCCCTCTCCTCTCTTTTATCCACCTCCGCAGCGTCTCGACGTGCTCGGCCCGCCCGCCGCTGTTCCCCTCCACCCTCGCCTACCAGTCCGTTTCTCCTGTCGGCCTCCCGAGTACCGCCGCCGCCTTGTCTATCGGTTCCCTTCCCCCCCCCTTACCGAGTGGCCGTTCCATCGCCTGTTTATCATCACCAGACGATAACGTCACATTCGTCTCGGTGTCTGGGGAAAATTTTAGGAGCCACATAGCCGGCATCGCGCGACTTTACCCCTTTCGCTGGGCCGGGCTCGACCGCCTCTCCTTTCATCTCGACTCGGACATACTGTCAACACGGGAGGGCCACCCCCTCAGCATCAACACCCAGTCCGCCGTCTGTGGGATAGGCCGTTCTCCGAGAAGCTCCATCGTCCGCCTATGACTGGGACGTTTCTGGCTTGGAGGTCGCCAGAGAGGAAGACGCTGTTGAGAAGCCGCTCCTTCTGCTAGCTTCGGGAACAGCATAAGCCGAGCGTCTGTTCAGGCAAGCCTGTCGAGGCTCTCTTCAAAGTCGGCTTGGTGGCCTCCGGGCCTAGCAGATGTGAGTGGCCACAGCACAGCTCCCTTGCCGATACGTGCCTGCACCCTTTCGGTACCGTTTGTACACCTCACGTTTGGTTGGCATTTCATATTCCCGTCTCCTCTTGCTACCATTTATTCTGTCACTGGTCACCACCGTGCCCTAATACCCATCTTGCAGACCGCCTGAAGACAGATCTCCCAAAGTGCCAGCTGTCGCTATGGCCGACTACTCAGCATCCGGCCGTCGGGGGCCGCCTCCCAGGCCCCAGGAGTATGATAATGCGCCCGGACACGCACCCGGACATGCGCCGAACTACCAGCGAGATGCCGCCTTCTCCAGCATATTCGGTGCCGCTCCTCCACCTGGACGGTCCCAGACGATGACTTCTGTTGCACCGCCGGACATGATGCAACCACAGCAACACCAGCAGCGCCAGCAACAGCTACAGCAGCAACACCAGCAGCAGCAATATTCACAACAGGGTGCCTACGACAGCGGGAGAACGGCATCTCTCAGACAAGGGCCGCCCCCCCACAGAGGCATGCCGGGGCCGGGTGGGATGCCGCCTAATGGCGGCCACAACCAGCCGTACGAGCGCACGAGAACGATGGACTCGAGCTTATCACACATGATGAACGGGCCAGGTGGCTTCTACGGAAGGCCGGGGCCGGGGCCGGGACCGGGACAGGGGCAGGGGCCGGGAGGCGGAATGCGGTCGACATCGGGAGGTCCACCAGTGCCGTCATCAAGCGCCCAGTATCTGCAGCACCAGCAGCAAATGCGACGCTTCCCGGGCCAGCAGCCGCCGCCACGGCAGGACCCCCACGGCCAGCCCATGCCTGGAGGCCGAGGTCCCCCGCCGCCAGCAGATGCTGGAGGCATGATGTCTCCAGCCCAGCGCTACCACCAGGGTGGCGGACCGGTGGCGGCGCTCAACTCGGACTCGTATCGAACGCAGTCGCTCGCCAGCATGCCTCGGCCAAACCCGCAAGGCATGTACCACCCGCCGCCCAACACGTACCAGCAGATGCCGGCCCAGGCGATGCGCCGCCCTCAGTATGGCGGCAGTGCGGGCAATGCCGTTGGCCAGTACCCGCAGTCGCACACGACCGCTCACGGACGCGTCGTGCCTGGCCGCCATCCCGAAGACAGGACCATGTCCATGACCGGTGGCTATGGCGGGTACTCGGACCGGGATGCGCACCAGACGATGAGCGGGCGCATCATACCGAATCGCCGGATGCCGGGAGCGCCGGGATGGAACAACGACGAAAAGGGACACGCGGATCACTTCCAGCCGGTCGTACCGGCCGTGCCCGGTGCCCAGACGAGGACCACCAGCATGGGATCGGGAGGCGGACACACTGTGAGTGCCAGCGTATCAAGCACCGCTTCGGCGGCCGACCACCAGCGGACCCTGTCTATGGCATCGACCCTGGCGCCTTCGGTGGCGGCCAGCGAACGCACAGAAGTGGCACAACAGCAGTCGCACCAGCAGTCGCTGGAGCACCGCAGCTCGACGCGGTCCGAAAACGGCGAGCGGCCGGCGACGGCCAAGATCCGGCCGCCGCTGGTCTACCCGGCACTCCTGTCGCGCGTGGCCGATGTCTTCCGGGAGAAGATTGTCATTGGCGACCGCACCAAGAACGAGCTTTCGTACAAAAACGCCTTTAGCGGTGCCGAGGCGGTCGATGTGCTGTCGTTTATCATCCGCACGACGGACCGCAACCTGGCGCTGCTGCTGGGACGTGCTCTGGATGCGCAAAAGTTCTTCCACGACGTGACGTACGAGCACCGGCTCCGGGACTCGACCAACGAGATGTACCAGTTCCGCGAGAACCTCGATGACATGGCGAGCGAGGAGCCGACGCCGAGCACGACGACCAGCAGCGGTGTCAACGGCGTGTTTGTGCTGCTGTCCGAGTGCTACTCACCAACGTGCACGCGCGACCAGCTCTGCTATTCGATCGCGTGTCCGCGCCGGCTGGAGCAGGTGTCGCGGCTCAACCTCAAGATGGGGCCGGGGCTGCAGGGCACCGAGGGGACGGGCGTGATGGTCGGTGAAGACGACGCGGATGTGACGGACGAGCAGAAGCTGTGGATCAACTCGGTGCCGAAGGAGGTGGCCGACAGCATCAGCGACCGGGAGAAGAAGCGGCAGGAGGTGATCTCGGAGATCTTTTACACGGAGCGCGACTTTGTCAAGGACCTGGACTATCTGCGCGACTTCTGGATATTGCCGCTGCGGGCGCCGACGTCGCCGATTCCGGCGGCGCGTCGGATGCACGTGGTGAACACGATTTTCAGCAACATTATCGATCCGCCGGCGATCCGCGCGGTCAGCGCGCGCTTTGCCAAGGCGCTGACGGAGCGGCAGCAGAAGAGCCCGGTGGTGCACAACGTGGGCGACATCTTCTTGGAGTTTGCGCCGCTGTTCGAGCCGTTTATCCGGTACGGGTCGCGGCAGCTGGAGGCCAAGTACGAGTTTGAAAACGAGCGCAGCAGCAACGCGCCCTTTAGCCGGTTTGTCGACGAGATCGAACGGCGCCGCGAGTCGCGCAAGCTCGAGCTCAACGGATATCTGACCAAGCCGACGACGCGTCTGGCGCGGTATCCGCTGCTGCTGGAGAACGTGATCAAGTACACGGAACCGGACAACCCGGACATCAAGGACATCCCGCGGGTGCTGGTGATCATCCGCGACCTGCTGAGCCGGGTGAACGCGGAGTCGGGCAAGGCGGAGAACCGGTTCAACCTGCGGCGGCTGGACGAGCAGCTGGAGTTCCGGCCGAACGAGAAGGTGGACCTGAAGCTGCGCGAGCCCAGCCGCGAGCTGGTGTTCAAGAGCCAGCTGAAAAAGGCGCCGGCAGACCCGCCGGACATTGTGGCGTACCTGCTGGACCATGCGGTGCTGCTGGTGCGGACGAAGCAGGTGGGCAAGGTGGAGAAGCTCAAGGCGTACCGGCGGCCGATCCCGCTGGAGCTGCTGGCGATCAAGGAGATGGACGAGGTGATCCCGAAGCAGGGCACGGTCAAGCGGTCATCCAGCAGCCTGCTGCCGCTGCGGACGGGCAACTCGGAGCCGAAGAAGGGCGAGGGCTGGCCGATCACGTTCCGGCACCTGGGCAAGGCCGGGTACGAGCTGACGCTGTACGCGGCCAACCAGGCGGCGCGGCAAAAGTGGCTCGAGTTCATTGACGCGGCGCAGCAGCGGCTGCGGGCGCGGGCGGACTTTTTGAACACGTCGGTGATCCCGACCAACTTCACGACGGCGGTGAACAAGGTCAACTGCGCGTCACCGTACGACGGGGGCCGGAAGCTGATTTACGGGACGGACAATGGGATCTACGTGGCGGACCGCAAGTCGCGCGAGCCGTCGATGCCGCGGCGGGTAGTCGAGACGCAGGCGGTGACGCAGGTGGACGTGCTGGAGGAGTACCAGCTGCTGCTGGTGCTGTCGAACCGGACGCTGCTCTCGTTTCCGCTGGCGGCGCTGGACCCGAACGAGCCGCTGCTGGCGAAGCGGCCCAAGAAGATCCAGAGCCACTGCAGCTTCTTCAAGACGGGCATCTGCCTGGGGCGCCACCTGGTGTGCTGCGTCAAGTCGTCGGCGCTGTCGACGACGGTCAAGGTGTACGAGCCCAACGACACGATCTCCAAGGCCAAGGGCAAGAAGGGCTTCGGCAAGATGTTCAACAGCGGGCAGGACGAGCTGAAGCCGTTCAAGGAGTTTTACATTCCGACAGAGTCGACGTCGATCCACTTTCTCAAGTCAAGCCTGTGCGTGGCGTCGGCACGGGGCTTCGAGGTGGTGTCGCTGATGACGCTGGAGACGCAGTCGCTGCTGGACCAGGCGGACACGTCGCTGGACTTTGTGGCGCGCAAGGAGAACGTGCGGCCGATCCACATTGAGCGGCTGAACGGGGAGTTTCTGCTCAACTATTCCGAGTTTTCGTTTTTCGTCAACCGCAACGGGTGGCGGGCGCGGCCGGAGTGGCGGATCGAGTGGGAGGGCAGTCCGCAGAGCTTTGCGCTGTCATATCCGTGGATCCTGGCCTTTGAGCCCAACTTTATCGAGCTGCGGCACATTGAGACGGGGGCGGTGCACATTGTGCCGCACAAGAACATTCGGATGCTCCACTGCAGCACCCACGAGGTGAGAATTGTTCTTTTGTTCTTTTGTTCTTTTGTTCTTTTGTTCTTTTGTTCTTTTGTTCATTTGTTCCCATCTAACCCCCCAGATCATCTTTGCCTACGAGGACGAGCGCGGCGAGGACGTGGTCGAGGCGCTGGACTTTTGGAAGAGCCAGCGCAAGTCCGAGGTGCCGAGCCTGGCGGAGGCGGTCGAGGCGCGTGGCAGCGGCCCGCAGCTGTCGCGTCTGTCCCAGTGATTGGCATTTGCAGAGCTTTGCATTTCTCGTTGGAACGTGTGCCCTTTTGGATGACCGTTCGGGACGGAGGACACGTTTGAGGAATTTATTTTAGAAGGAAGACCGAGACATGCCGTGTATACGCCATATCGTTGTAATTTGCATTGAGCAGTGAGTTTGCGTGAGTGTTTGTGTGCTTTTTGCTTGGGATTGCCAGTGTTTTTTTTGGTGATTGCTTGTGCTTATTTGAGGTGGCTTGTGCTTGTATATGTGGCATTTCACTTTCAGCGAGGCTATGCAGTGCAGAAAAAAGTCCGCAATGTCAATTGGGAGTAGGAGATTCGCTATCAAGGAGACGAGGCCGTCACAGTTCTTGTTCTTCCCATCCACGTCCTGGCCATCAGTATTGCGAGGCCGCGGCCTGGCAGGCTTTCTGGAGAGAGGGGTTAGACAAGTCGAAACAAGACGACGCGGGCGTTGCAGGGAGAATACGCACCAGCTGCTCCAGGTACCAGCCGCAGATCTGCATGTTGCCGGACTGTTCGTCCATGCAGTTGGTAAAGGACCGCGTGGCCGTCGAGCAGTTGGCGCCCCAGTTCTCCTGCTGTGCGGTCGAGGGCGGCGGCGCGTACTGCTGCGGGGGGGGTGCCTGCTGCTGCTGCTGCTGGGGGGCGTCGGACGAGGAGCTGCCGCCGCTGAAGAGGCCGCCAATGGCGTGGCCGACGGACGAGCCGATGGCGACACCGCTGGGTTGGGGAGTTAGAGGGGGTTTTATATGGGG
>RQWE01000323.1:0-22740 GCA_004028395.1 Leptographium galeiforme
AAAAAAAAGCAAAGGATAGGAGGTAGAGACGGCTAGTTATATACACTTTTTAAATATTTAAAAAGCTTTTAAAAAGCTTGCAAATTAAAGCTTGCAAATTAAAAAGATTGCAAATTAAAAAGATTGTAAATTAAAGATTGCAAATTAAAGCTTATAAATCAAAAAGATTGCAAGTTAAAGCTTACCTAACAGCTTACTAATAACAACTTACTAATAGTATCTTACTTAATAACTTACTAGTAGTAACTTAGTAAGAAAATATTACTAAGGAAATATTACTTAAAAATAAATTAAATTACTTAAACTACTTAAAAAACGTTTTATAGCTATTATTAATTATTTAATATTATTAGCTTTTAGTATTTACTAAACTACGTTTTATACTTATAATAGTAAAACTAGTACTACTAAATAGCGTAGGCTAAGCGCTTTATAATAGTATATAATTTATAGTAATACGTATAGTAATTAACTTATAAAGTGAAATACCGTTTAAATAAGGTGTTACTAGCCTTATAACGCTTAATCCTTTAAATTATAGCGTTTAGCTAAGTTTATAGCTTTAAAACGGATAATAAAATATACTATTACTAATATTAATAGTAGTACTAGTAGTAGTAGTAGTACTAGTAGTAGTAGTACTAGTATATAGTAGTACTAGTACTAGTATATAGTAGTACTAGTACTACTACTACTCCTCTAGTACTATAGTAGTACTTACCTATACTAGTACTACTACTACTACTACAGTAGTACTACGAATCTTCGTACTAGTAGTAGTAGTAGTAGTAGTAGTATTTTATGCTAACCCTGGTACTATGTAATATGTGTAACCTCTTTGTTTATAAGAATATATAGATTTATAGTATAAAGGTAAAGGTATAAAACAAAATAAACGTAATTATCCTACTAGAAACAACGATGTTTACTAATATAACCTTCCTCTCCCTTTAAAACACTACTATTTAAAACAAAGAAAACCGCCTTAACGATTACCTATTTATAAGAAAGTTTATACCCTTTTTAAACGCTATACTAAACGCTTAAAGTAAGTATATAATCGTAGTTATTAATACTAAAAAAACGCTAATACACGTTACGTTAAAACAAGTTATTAAAGACATTTAAGGATTTAATAACGTTTAGCTATAATAAAGCCTTTTATTTAATCAAGCACTTTAGTACACCTTAATTAAATAAAAGGAATAAGAAGTAAAGCACGCTTTTACCTTAAAAAAATAACTCTACTAAACTAAAGGATAAAGAAGATGTAACTAGGCATTAGGAAGATAAGTACTTAGGAAACTAAGACTTTGTTAACCGATTCCTATTATATAGAATAAACAGGCCGTTAAACATCTTATATAAAACTAGTCTTATAAAAACTTTTATTTATAGCGCTAATAACAATTTTTACGCGTAATTAAAAAAGATTGTTTAAAAGTATAAGCTTATCTTTATAAATAAAGGGATAGTTTTAATAAATAAGGATAAAAAAATGTAAATTAACCTTATAAAAAATTTGTAAACGCTTACTAGGTTTATAAAGAAATATTCTTTAAGACTTAAAGATTAAAAAGTTATTAATAAAAAATTTAATGCCTTTTATAAAATAGGAAGGATAAGTTAGTTTTATAAAGTAACCTTAATTATATACCTAATATTTATAGTATACTAAAGAAACGTAAACAGAAGCATTTTTAAGGAAGGGCGCCTAGTTATTAATATATAACCACTTAACCGCATTATTATACTAAACATTTATCCTTTACTAAACTAATAAAAGCTTATTATTACCGTTTATAAAAGTAAGTATTTCTTAATCCTTAACGCTACCGCTTTCTTTTACTAGCTACTAGTATATAAAGAATACTAAGACTAAATAATTATAATTAGTAAAAGAGGAATAAAGTAATTAAACGTTATACTTTATCGTGTAATCTATTACGTAAGAGGTTATGTGCCTTATACACGTGACCTAGTAGGAGGATATTAGCGCCTCCCATGCCCTACCTTAGCTTTAATAAATTTATACCCTTTTTATACTATAAATCTAATTAGTTGTAACTATAGTTTAACATACTTATAGGTTTTTAAAATTTCCCTGCTTTTAGTTAGCGTTTTATAAACTATTTGTTTAAAGGAAAGGAAAACTTTGTTTATACTTATATTAATAACATTGTTATCTTTAGTAAAACAAAGGAGGAGTACGTATAAAATCTAAAAACTATGTTTTAAATCTTAAAGAAAGCGTAACTATAAGTTTTTAAAAAGAAAACCTTATAAGGTATCTTATAATCTAGCTCCTTAGGTATATTATTAATAGTAAAGGAATTTAGTAAGCGGATAACTAAATAAAAGCGTTTAAAAAGATTAAGTTCTTAAACTAGCTAAATATACTAAGAACATATTTTAAAATAGCTAAATACTTACGTAATAGAATTTCTTAGTATAATATAAAAGTAAAACTACTATAAGATTAAAAAACTAAGCTTACTAAGTAAGGGAAGAAAAAGGGCTTTAGTTAATAATAAAAAGAAAGGATAGTAAAAATAAGTATTTATAAAACTAACCTTTAAACTAAATAATAAAGAGAAGGAGTTATTTTAAATCTTATAAAAATACTTATATAAATAAATAACCCTTTATTACTATAACCCTAAAAACCCGTTGTTTATTAAGCTTAACGCTTATAAAAAAGCTTTTAAACTTACTACTTTTTAGCTTAACTGTCCTTAGGACAAAGTTTTTATTCCTAGTAAAAACATTTATTAAAAACATATAAAGCTAATACTATTTATATTATAATTAACTAGTAAGTAAGAATAAAAATATAAGTTAACTAAAGTAAAAACCGCTATATACGTTTAAGTAGTAGTAAAGCTATAAAAGCTAATTTAGTTAAACCGTTAGCTTATAAACATTATTACTAATTACGCCCTTATAAAAGGTATTATTACCTATACCTCCTTAAAAACTATAAACCTAAATAAGGCTAATTAAAAACTAGCTACTACCGCTATTTACCTTTCCTAGTTTAACCTTAAAAGTTTTTATATTCTTAAAACTATAAACGTTATTTTTAACGCTCTTTTATAACTTCCTAGCTAGGTAAATAGGAAGACGCTTAATAATATAAATACCCTTAAGGAAATTATATATAATAAAGTAGGAATATAAAATAAAATTAAGTAAAAAATTCTAAAAGGCTAAGAGTACTACTTTGCCCTTAAGGAACTAAATAATAAATACTAAGAGTAGGTAAATAGGAAAATTAACGTATAAATAAATAAAGACCTATAAAGAAGGATTAAAGAAGCGTACCTTATAAACTATACTTTAAGACTAATTTATTATAAGTTAAAGTAAAAAAAAAGCGTTAAAAAAGGAAATTTAAAAAGAAGAGATAAGTCTTTTAAAAATAGTAACTAATAGTAAGTTAAAGAAACTATAAATAAAGGAAGTTACCCTTTAAGGATAAAAGCTATTAAACAAACTCTTATACTATAATTAGCTAACTAATTATTTATAGCTTATAATTCTTTAACTAACCGTTTAAACAAATTTTAAATTAGTTTATAATAAGAAATACTACTTTAAGGAAGGACGTATAAAATATAACCTAAGCTTAGTATTTATTCTATGCTTATAAATAATAATTAAGAAATATATTAGCTATTATAAAGCTTATAAAGTAAACTAGACAGACTAAAAGCTAAAGCTAAGGGAAATAAAACTTATAAGAACTATAGTAATACCCTTTTATACTATTAAAATAAACTTTATTATAAGATTACTAAGCGTTTTATTTAAAAATATACTATAGTAAATCTTTAGGTTAACTACGTTTAATGCTCTTATTATAGTATTAAATAAACTTTTAAAAAGAACTTTACTACTTTTTAAAAACGTAAAGTATATAGCTAAGGACTAAGCATTTATACTCCTTTAAGCACTGTCTTTTATAAACTAGGGTTTGCTAAAACGTATTATTAGTAACTAAGATTTTAAATTTATATTAAATTTATAGTAAGCTATATTTCTTTTACTTAAGGTTAGCTTTTTTATTTTTATAGTATATTACCTTTAGACGGATAGGATGTTAAAAAGAAAAACTTTAAACTATAAAAATTACTATTTAGTACTTTACGTATACTAATTTAAATAAAAATTAGGTTAACCTACTACTTACCTTTTAGCATAACCTAAATAACGCGTATAGTAAGGCTATTAACACTTTACTTAATAAGCTACTCTTTAGGATTAAGCTTAAATTAATTATAAACCTTATAACTAGTAAGGCGCTTATTAAGTTAGATCTTGCTTTTTAAAAAAGATTATAAAAGTGTTAATTTTAAAAAGCTAAGGAGCTTATTAATATTACTAAAGCTATAGCTAAACTAAAATATAATAATAAGCATACTCTAGCTAAGTTTAAAGTTAGGAACACTATATATTTATATCTTTATAAAGGATACTACCTACTAGGTAACCTTTTAAAAAAATAGTTACTATAAAAGGCTAAGCCCTTTATAATAAAACGGTAAATTAGCGCTTTACGTATAAGCTTAACTTCTTAAAAACCTAAAAAGTATATTTTGTTATATTAGTTACTTAGCTATATTAAGTACTATAAAGGAAAGATAAATTTAATAAATAAACTAAACCGCTACTACTAATTAAAGTAAAAGGTAGCGCTATAATAGATTAGTAGGAAATTAAGCGGATTATAAAACACTACATTTAAAAAACCTATAGCGTACTATAACTTAAGTTTCTTATTAAATAAACAGGATTTTTTATTGCTAAGGATTCTTAAATTGTTAAAGCCTAACTTGTTAAAGGAGCTAAGGAGATTATAGCTAAGTATAAAAAGGCATACCTTAAGATATAAAAAGAGCTTAATTAAACTAGCTACGCTTAAAGAAAACGCTTATAAAAAACAAGCAATATATAACGTTTTAGGTTAGCTGTATAACTAAGTAATAATTATAAACTTCCTTTCTTATAAACCTTTATTACTTAAACCTCTTTCTTTACCTATTTTCTTAAATTTATAATACCTTTATAAATTTAGTAGTAATAATAGTAAAGTACTAAAAACTTTAAAAAAATTTTACTTTTTTTTAAAACGTAAGAATAAAGCTAACCGCTCCTTTTTAAAGCATTTAAACTGTTACTTACCTTATTTTTTTTTATTATAAACAATTTTCTACTATATAACCTACTAATACCTCTTTTAATAAATTTATAAAATTAACCTTAAATATAAAAACTATAAAACTATACTAAAACTAGTCTAACTATAATTTTAAAAATAATAATAAGGATATATCTTATAAAAGGGCACGTAAGTTACTAAAACATAAAATTTAAACTAAACCTTATGTATAAACAAAAATTTTAAATATTCTTATACTTATTTTAAATTCTTAAAACATTTATACTTACTTTATAACTCTTATAACCTTACTATTAAATTATATCTTTTAAGTTCTTAAATAACTATTTACTTAATATTTAGGCTTTTAAGAAAACTTTCTTAGCACATTATACGCGTTAAGCTGTTTATTATGCCTTTAAAAGCTAGTAAGTTTAGTAAAACCCTTTAAAAACTAAGAACCTTACTTAAAAAACATACTAAAACCCTAAAAAGAGTAAAGCTTCTTAAAACCCTAAGAACTTAAACTGTTATAAGTATCCTTAAATCTAATAATAATAAGGAGAACCTATAGTATAACGTAGCTATTACCAGACTTAACAGCTACTTTAATAAGAAAACCTAAAGCTATAAAAACGAGCGTTTATACTAAGAAATTAAGGTACTCTTACGCTTAATCTTTTAAGTAGCTAAAATAAAGCCCTTATTTTAAATTAGTAAGTTTTAGTAATAAAAAGAAAGTATAAAGAACCTTTATACTATATACGCTTAGGATAATAAGAAATAGTAAGTAAGAATCCTTAGCTAGAGTAAAGTTTTTATAATTTAAATTATTAGTAAAAAAGTTTAAGCGTCTCTTTAAAGCATTATTAAGGATATTTAAAAAAAATATAAGGCCCTTTTCTTAAATAAGGATAATAACTTAAGTCTTAAATTAAAAGACCTTATTCCCTTAATAATAACTAAGAATAATAAGGCGTTAAAAATATAATTAATTTAAAGAATACTAGCTAAAGATAGCTTATATATACTAACTTATAATAACTTCTTAATAATATAGTAAGTAGTATAAAACGCTACTAATAGCATTAACATACTATACTAGGCCTAAAAAGCTATAAAGACTAAAGTAATAAACTTTTAAAAAAAGCTTAAAAGTAAGATTAAGGAAATTTAAAAAATTCTTATTAATAACTAAAAACTTATTATAACGTAATAAATTAACTATTTAAACTCCTTAAAACTATATATAAGACTACCTAAGTATTTAAAAAGCATTATAACATTATTAAAGAACTTTAAAAAGCTAGGGTTTATACTAAGCATAACCTTAAAGGACTTAAAAGCAGGACTAAGGATTTTAAAAGCTAGAACGCTAAACAGAGTAAGCTTATTAAAACGGGTCTAAACCTATACTAAGAACTTAAGGACAGTATTACTATAATACAGTTTATTATTAGTAACCTATAAGCGTAAACTATATATAGCTATAAAACTGTATAAGAAACTAAGGAGTACTAGTAGTAAACTTAAGAGCGGTTAATTAAGATTAAAAGACGTTTAAAAGCAATTAATAAGACAGCGGTTTTTAAAAACCTAGCTAGGAGGGCTATTTATAAGATGCTAAGAGGAGCGTTATAAAGGTAGCGCGCTAGGCCCTTTAAAGTAGCTACTATAAGCTTTATAATTTTAAGTACCTTAAGCCTGTATAAACAGTAAGTAATACTAACCCTAAGCGCTTATATAGTAAAAACTTTTATAATATAAGCTTTTTATGTTAAAAGAAAGGTAGTTATAAGCAGGTATATAGGCCTTAGTTTTAAAACGTTTAATAGTAATATAACCTTTATTATAAAAACGTAAGAAGATAAGGAAAATAAAGAGGATAAGGATAATAATAGCTAAGATAAGCTAAACATAGGATTTATATAATTAAAGTAAACCTTTAAGCTGTTTAAGTAAAATAGGATTTTAAAACATACTAAAGAAAATAAAGGTTACTTGTTTTTTTTTTTTTTACTTATTTAAATTTTTTTTATTATATTTAAATCTTATTTACTCTTTTTATTTTCCTTTATTTAATTTAATTTATATTAATAATTCCTTTATTACTAAATTGTTTATTTCTTACCTATTTTAAATAAATAGGTAGCTACTCCTTTTACATTTTTTATATAAGTTTATTTTTAGTTAACTACGCCTTTCTTATTATTACTATATATAGCGTTAATTAAAACGCGCGCTATTTAAAATAAAAAAAAGATAAATAAATATTAGTACTAGCATACTAACTGCTATAAGTTTATAAAGTTAAAAGGCTAGTTAATATATACTTTTTATAAATTATAATACCCTTATACTATAATTCTTATAATAATAAGAAAAAAAAAGGGTTTTTACTTATTAAACAAAGTAAAGGAACATAAGCTTTATTAAAGCTATAATATATAAGCTTATAAAGATATAAAATTTTATAAAGGACCCCTAGCACTTACTACGCACCCTTACAGCTAAGATTACGTAAACCTTAGTATATAAACATTTTAAAACGACCACGTGCTAAGAATCTAAATACCTCGCTCTTTCTAGAATTACGTATTAACCTACATTTCTAAAATCCTAACTTCTTAGGTTTTAAAAACACGTAAGTGTTTACGTAACCTAGAAACCTAGTAACTAGCTAAAGACATAGGAAACACATAATCCTAGATTACGTATATTACTATACAAGGCGTTAAACTGTAGTTAAAAAGAATAACTAACTTATATTTACCTTTTAAATACCTACTGTTTTACCTTTGCTTACTACACTTACCGCCTAGTTAGAGGCTTTTACGCCCTTTAGGGATTTACGCACTGCCTACGTTTTTAAGGCTACTTATAAATAATATTAACCTTACGTTAACTATGTAAACCTTCCTAATAAAGTAACTGTTTACTAAGGGTAGCCTATACAGAGTACTATTAGGGCAGACTCCCTTACGTACCTAGCTAGCGCGTAATAGTAATAAGGTTTAAGGGTATAAATTCTTCCTTAGTGTTACGTAAAGGTTTAATTAAGAGTAATAGGTGTATATAATAAGGAATTTAATTAGGTTAGTGTTTAGCTAACATAACTAAATCTAATTAGAAATAGTATATATATAGGTAAAGTTTGATTAAACTTTATACACCGGAGCAGAAGAACGTAACGCCGCGCCTTTTAGTGGAAAGGTTAGCTAAGTTAGTAAGGCGGGAGCCGCGTACGTAAGCATAAGGCGGCTGTATTACTAGTCTTACTAAGTATACTTTACTAAGTATACTTTAATATAAAAACAATCTTATAAATTAAATACCTTATACTAAATTATATAAAAATAAAAGCTAAATTTAAAAGTTATATTAAAAATATAAGAAATATATATTTTAAAGCTTATACCTTAAAATATTAGCTGCTAAATTTAGCGGTGTGCTAATTTAAGTAAGAAGCACATTTAGCTAGTAAGCACATGCAAAATCAATTTAAGTGGGGGTAAGGCACGAATAGGCACTTAATTTCTTTGTAAGGTAATTTCGCAGGCTTACAGAACTGCCGTCCTACAACATCGACAGCCCTATTCGGCAACGAAAAGTTTGAATCGTCGAAGACAGGCACGAGAGCGCGTTCTGGGCGGTGTTCTTCTCTGCTCCCCCAGCTGCTAGTCTAGGATACCCTTTAACGACGGCTAGCCCTTAATGCCTCGTATCTTGCCCACAACAAAACGACAGTCAGGAGCAATCGGCTATTACCGCAGCGCCCAAAACGAGAATGCCTACATAGGCCTGAAGACATCCTGGCAAGCACCACCACCACGAGACCAGCTCAGCAGACCTATTGGTAGCCTTATTCAATCGCCGTCGGCCAATATCGCTTCGCACCCAGTGCTACTGTATTTCTTTTCGACCATCGCCTTCATATGTCCCGTCCCCATCACCAATGTCCTTCGTCGCGCCCGGGAACTACAACGATTTCATAACGCGTTTTAATGCGATGGCTATTGTGCCGGAGAGCCATCGTAGCGCGGAGCCTGGTTATACCGAAGGGATTCAGCGCACTGACAGCGATCAGAGGACATCTATTGATAATGTGTCGGCCTCGTCTACCGACTCTTTCGCTGCCGCACCAAATCCTACCGTGGTTCCCGCCATGACTTCCGTTGCCAGCGCACACTTCAGTCCCGCCATATTCGACGAAAGCCACCGTCGAATTGATGTCAATGCAACTAAAAATGCGAACGTCCACCGAGACACCGGTCCGGTCAATTTGGCCGTGACTGTTCTTCGGTCTTGTCCTCTATACGACACGGTTGCCATCTTGGTTATTCTTATGCAACTATCCCCGGTCGCACTTTCCAGTATATATATGCTGTTCACCGTGTTGACTTTTGTCCCGCCTGTGACCACCAGCTCTGGCCTAAGCATTACAGAAATTTTCGAGGGAACGCTGGTTACGCCATCTTTGATGACTGTGGCATGTATGGATGTAGGGTTTCTATTGGTCTGGCTCTTTCTATGGGGACCATTGCAGCAACTCATTCTCGACTTTTCGCAGGTTGTGATTGCGCTTACTCTGGGGGGAGGGGGGAGCAGTGGAAGTGGAAGCTCTCGGCAAGGCTCAGCGAACAACATCTTTATGTGCGTCGGAATTGTGTTCTTGTCCCATTTTGGCCACATCCCAAGCTTGCAGAGACTTGCCCATCTCGGTCCGCCGTTTACCTTAGACCATCCACCTATCCCGGTTGATCACTTGTTAGCAAACGTCCAGCCTGCTGCAAAACTCTTCGGTCGTCGCGGAGGTGTCTCCTGGCTTCGAAACATATTCGCTATCCATATCCTTACACAGGGTATCGTGCGCTACATCCGGGAATGGTATCTTAGGAGGGAGAGCAAGGATTCCACGTTGCAAATCTCGGCTGACCCAAACACTGGAAGAAACGTGAACTCGGGCGATACGTCGGCGGAGTTCAGTCTCCTTCTCAATATACCGGAGATGGCCGATACCGGTGCCGTGAACAGCGGTAGCGGCAGCGGTAACGGAAATGGAAGTGGCAACGGCAACGGCGACGGCAACGACGACGGCAATGGCAACGACGACGGCAACGACGACGGCAATGGCAGTGGCGGCAGCAGCGGTGGAAGCAGCAGCGGCAGCTACGACATTGGTATAGCGAACGCGACGTTCGGTTGCAGCAGCTGCAGGAACAGTAGCGATACCGCAAACGCTGGCAACAACAACAGCAATAGCATCTCTGCCGGCAACAATACCGAACAAAGCAACCACGACACTCTTACAAACGTCGCCCAAGCCAGCAATCTTAACAGTATTGATTGCAGTACTGCTAATGCCCTTACAACATTCAACCACCCCAACGATAACCAGAGAGGTGGGCCGGTTACTGCAGCCGGCAACGGACCCATTATAGCTCCCAGCACGGGGGCTATCAGCACAGCCAACGCCGCTGGAAACGGCAACATTAGCAGTGGCTTTATTCACCCCAGCAGTATATCGTCTACCCCAGTGCTCATCTCGGCTAAGAAAAAAAGAAAGCAGACTGCTCTGGTTCGTCTGCGGCAGCCTCTCTGGGCAGCGCTAGCCAGTACAAAGATTGTCATGATCAAGGAATACGAACTTTCTCAAGCCGCGTTAGAATCTGCTGGTGCTGAGGCCACGGACGTCGATAACTTGGGGAATGCACCGTTTTACGCTCAGCCATATCAAATTTGGATTTGCTACGTTGGCCATGATGAAGTGTGCTTTAGCACTAGTGTCTTTCCTGATGACAAGGCAGACCAGTTCTATTCGCCGCCAAGTTCATCCTACGTTGACTGTACCAAGCCGTTCTTCGTTCGAATCAATAACGCAACATGGCAACCAACTCGAATTATGGCAATTCCCGAGTCGGACAACCATGTTGTGTCGAGTCTTTCGGCAGAGGCGGGAAGCGTCTCACCAGCTATCGGAACTCGTTGGACGGGTGACATCTATGGCCTTACACCCTTATCAAGCTATGAGTGCGAATTTGTTAGTACCCGCAACGGAACCGTCCTCTTCAGCACGAGTGTCAGGACGACTCTGGCTCCATCGAGAAGTGCCGACATTGCTGCTTCCAATTCGGTGCCACCCAGCAACCTACGTCCACACGAGTCTCCTGCCACGACAATCAAGGCGTCTATCGCAGCCCAAGAGGCGAAGCTGCATGATGAAAAGGTGCGGCTGAAGATACTGAGAAAAGACAACAATCGCCGTATCAATTCAGTCAAAAAAGAAATAGATCGACTCACATCGTCTGTCCAATCTGCTGGTGGTAACGACGAAAAACTGAGGCAGAAAATCACACAAAACACGGTACAGCAGAAACAAGCAGAACAGGCAATTGAAGCTTTGGAAACAGAGCTCCGCGAAATCAGTGTTATACCCGATGATCTACTCAACTGCCACAGGAGCAAGAAAGGCGAGTGGGATCGGGAGAGGGCACTTTTCGACGGCTCTGTAGCCTCATTCAAGAGTTTCAAGAGTGCTGTCGACAGTGAGGTGCGCGCTCTGGAAGAAGAGCAGGGAAGCTTGCAGGCTAAGATAACCAAAATTGCGTCCCGTATCGCCAAAGCAGACAGCGACCATGCTCGCATCATAGACGCCAACGCTCAGGGCCTCGACGAGGTGGAACGAAGAAAGCAAGAACGTGCCTCGATCAAGAACGACATGTTGCAGGCAAGCCGCAACTACGCTAGCCGCATTGCTGCCATCCAGTCTAGCAATGAAGAAAAGGTGCACGCCATCAATACCATGCACGAAACGATGCGTTCGTTTTACTCGTCATTCGATAGCGAGCGTCCCTACGAAGACCTTCATTCGTCAACCTCGTCGTCAACGGTTGCAGCTACTGGCTCCACCGCTGGTCCTACTTCGGGTACTTGGTTGTCTCATCAAGCCAGCGCTGTATACGCACTTGGGTCTCTGTGGCCAACGATACCGAGTGTGCCAGCATCTGGGCAATCTCCGACCATATCTGACGTTGTACCGGTGTCCCCGTATGTGCACATACCGGTGCTTTATAACGGCGGTTATACCCAGCTACCAAAGATGCGTGGTAGATCCTCATCTATGCTCAGTGATGTTTCCGGTTTCACGCAATCTAGTGCTGCAGATGAAGATACCATGGTTGCAGTCAATACTTACACTCAAGGGGGAAGCTCTTTCTGCCACGCAGCCATCGGCTCGGTCCAGATGCCTTTCGCAAGCACTCAGCGCGAATCAGCAGGATTGAGCATCGGCGCTACATTGCGTGGTTCCGGTTCGGGCTCTGGGTCCGGATCAGGCAGTAGTATTCACAGTGGAAGTGGAAGTGCCGATAGTGCCTACGACCCGGCAAGTCCTTCGTGATATATCTTACCGGTTTGTACGAGGAGATTGTCGCTAGCGCAAGTATATCTTCAGCCTTATAGCCTAGAAATCTACGAAGTATTGAACTTGTCCTCCCCTTTGGATTAATCACATCGTCTGGATCGTGAATGCCGGTATACAGTATTGCCAATCCGCCAGCTTGCATGTCCAGTGACTGCAGAGTTTGCCATTAACGCAGATAAGATAGCGTCCCATTGCAACCCCTTTTCCTATCTTACCTGATCTTCAAAACAACTAAGCAGCTGTCTCTCTACTTATACCATGCCAACAATTCACCCTATCAAGGTGCATTTCAACTAGCATACCTGCTTGCACAGTCTTGCTCTTCGTCATTGTCCCTTTTCCCACTCATTTGACCACGGTAACCCTGAAATTTGGCATTTGCGCGCTATGTCAGGTCTATCTAACTCTCGATGGGCTGTAAAAAACTGGCGGTCTAGCTCATTGCCCGCCCCTTCATCTCGCATATCGGCACTAACCACAGTGGTGCTACATGAGGATGATCCTCTTCGTCCAGGTCCTCTGGAGAGCCGCAGTGCAGCCGTTGCCGCTGCTGAGCTTTCTCGCTATTCCATGATTGTCCGCCGGATGAAGTGGAAATTGCCATTCCTTAGCTGGGCCTACGCCCAGGCAACCGGTCATGGTGGCGATACGGACGAAGCCGAGACGATGTTTAAGCTGGATTTTTTTGAATATTACATGTTGTGCGAGCGCGCCCTCGTCCATCTACTAGGCGTTTTCGGCATCATTATATCTCCAGGTGGTGGGATTGGGGCAAGGGTATCCGTCGATGGAAGTTCTGAAACCAAAGTTCGACATCGGTACCATGCGAATGTGCTAGAAGCCCTCAACCGTAAGGATAACCCCCTTCATGTGGCTCTTGGCGTCGGTGACGTACGCCAGCAGCTCGCTAGGGCCAAGGAGCTTCGAAACCGCTGGAAGAAGGCGGGCGAAGGCTGTGGTGCAGACTCGGCATCCGGGGATGTTCGGGAAGGGAGGAGAAGTATGCCACCGCTTACCGCGTATGATCTATCTAGTATAGTATCGTCCATCCACACGGGGCTTGATCATGCTTTTTCCATCGCTGAGGAATTCGTCGCCGTCAAATCTGGTCAGAGCACCAACCGTGATGTGTCTATAGGTCGGGGCGCTATGTCTCAGATGGATGTAGACTCAGAAACCAACAATGGAGAACAATGGGCATTTATCGTAGATGCTATGGATTGGGAGGCAGTCTGATCCGCTGGAGGGTTACGTTCGAGGAGGTGTTCAGCGTTCGATGGGTACATGCCTGATTTCGGTCACTTTTAACCGTGATTAAAAATGTAGCACCTATTTATGCTACTAAGACTTATTAACTGCAAATAGGTGGTTGTGAAAAGGGGCTGTTTAGAAAACGTGGCACTGCGTCAGCGTCGCCGCACGAACCGAACATTCAGGCGCCGCCTCCGCGGCGCACGCCGCGGCCGGCGTCGACACCGCACCCGCAGAGAGCGTTAACACCACATCTACAGACAGCAATAGTACCTTACCCACAAATAACACCGGCTTTACGCCTACCAATACTGCCCCTGCATAGATTAAGGCCTGTATTATTGTTTTTTTGTTTTTTTCCTGCGGAACGTTGTTAACATAGGTATACTATAGAACGCAGCCCCTGTTAGTCGCGCGTGTAACAGTCCCTTATAGTAATAGGGAACTATCCTTTAGTTAACAAATTTTAGTAATTACTATTATAGCTAGGGTTAGGAAACCAGTATACTAATAAGCCTACTATATAGCTTATAATATTAAATACTGTTTAAGTAAAGCTATAAGCCTTATAGCGCTTAATAATACTAAGTTAAGGCTTATAGCGTAATAGCTAGTTAGCTATACTAAAAGTACGCTATAGTATAGCGCTTAAAAATTCGCGTTTATAACGCTTACCCTTTAAAGGGAGGTATTAATATAAATAACGCGTAAAGCGCGCGTAAAGAGTACGCTAAATACGCGTAATAGGCCGCTAGCGTAAGTGCTAAGGCGTATATATATATAAGACTATAAGATAAGGTTATATAATAGGTTATATAACCTTATATAAACTACTTAGTATAAATAAATAAAACGTATAAGCTAGGCGTATAAGTTACTAAAAGAGGGGTAACGCCCTTTTTATAGTAAGCTTACGCTTTACTTATGCTTTTAATATATATATTCTTTTATACTTTTATAAAGGTAAAAGGGTAAAAGTTAGCTATTAAATCTTATATTTTTTTCCTTTTAATATTAAAATACTTTATTTTTTATTTAAAATACTTAGTTTTACTAAGTATACTTATAATATATAATTTTTATAATTATAACGCTTTTTTACTTATATTACTTATAATAAATAATATAGCCTTAGTATTAAATATTATACTTTTTTAGCTTAAGTAATTAATTAAAAAAAAGTTAATTTTTTTTAAAAGTATACTTAGTAAAACTAGTAAATTAAGTAAAAAAAAGGTATTTTAATATTAAAAAAAAAAGTAAGATTTAATAGCTAACTCTTACCCTTTTACCTTTATAAAAGAATAAAAGAATATATATATTAAAAGTATAAGTAAAGCGTAAGCTTACTATAAAAAGGGCGTTACCCCTCTTTTAGTAACTTATACGCCTAGCTTATACGTTTTATTTATTTATACTAAGTAGTTTATATAAGGTTATATAAGGTTATATAACCTATTATATAACTTTATTTTATAGTTTTATATATTTGCTTTAAAACTTATACTATATATTTAGTATACTTATTATATATGCCTTATATACTACTTATATTAGTACCTCTTTTTAAAGGGTAAGCATTATAATTACTTCCCTTTTACGCTTAGTACCCTTAGGCTAGTCTTTATTACTATTATAGCTATATTTAGTAATACGGTTAAAGGCGCTTTTATTAGCCTTAAAAGTACTATTAAACAGCTTTTAGTAAAAGGTAAGCATAGGCTAAGCATAGCTTATAGTTAATGTAACAAAGTAAAGTTTTATGTAATTAGCAGTTACTCTTTCCTTCTTTTAATAATAATATTATTAGTTACTATAGCTAGGCTTATAGCTATTAACGCTGCTAAGCGCGCTACTAATCGTACTACTATATTATAGTAGTTTACACACCTTTTACTAGCCTTTAAAGCTAAACTAATTATAGCATAGCTGCTTAATTAAGCAGTTTTATCGCTTATAAAAAGACGCTTTTCCTAACCCTTACCTTCTTTTACTAATAAGGAGGTGCTTTAAGTAGCGCTTATATATTATATATATATAACTTATATAGCCTTTATAGCTACGCCCTTATAAACCTATTACTTAGCTTAAGTTAAAAGCTATAATACAGCTTAAACTGCTACTAGTAGTAGCGTAGTAGCGCTTATAATAACATTTATAATTAGGCTTATAGTAACGCCCTTTATAGCGCCTTTTATAGTGCTTGTAGTAAGCCTTATAACAGTTATTTTACCTATTAAAAAGCTTATAGTAGTAGTTTTACTTATAGTAAAAATCTTGCTAACTAAAAATAACATTATTACTACCTTACTAAGCCTATTTATAATAGCCTTTTAAGAATTAATTACCTTGCCTTTAAAGCTAATACTTATACTAAGTATTTAATCTGGTTTTTTAAAGGGGTTACTTATAACGCTTTTAGCTAACGCAGCTTATATTTATAAGTATAATATAATTAAGACTACGCTATATACAGGGTTAGGAAATTAATTCGTTAATTTTAGTATTAATTTAAATTTAAATTAATTTTTAGTATTAATTTGCCCTTAAACTAAGTTAATAAAGAAACATTAATTTAAATTTACCTTAAAATTAAATTAATTAATACTAAATTAATTAAAAAAAGCTATTATAAGGAGCTTTATTTAAATTTATATTTCTAATTAAGAATAGCCTTAGGTATAATTAAACTTTTTATATTATAAGCTCCTTACCTTTTACGCGCGCGCAGCAGCGCCGTAAGGCAAAGATAACCTCTTAACTACCTCTGTTTACCTATTATAACAGACCTAAGAAGCCCGTCCCTCCTGCCCCCTCTCCCTCCCCCCCCGACTGTAACCGCCGATTAACCTATAAACACGCCTACCTTTTCTTAAGTAATAGTAATAGTAATAGTAACGACGAGCTTACTAGCTCTAGCCTTAAGCGTAATATAGCTATTACTATTAATATCTTTAACGCTATTATTATTACTAGCTTTAACGACAATAATAATAATAACTTTAACCTAACTATACTTCCTTTTAACCTTTTAAAAAAAATAGCCTAGCTAACCTTTTTTTATAAGGCGCTAATTACCTTAAACCTTTTAGCTTAACTATTAGTCTTTTAAGATTATAAGGAGGCTGCTCTTACTATTCTTTAAGCTACTACTAATAAGTATGTAGCTAATAAGCTTAATAGCCTTATTTAAAGCCTTTTTTTAAAGCTTTTTCCTTTTAACTTTCTTACTTATAACGCCTAACTATACTACTATAGTATAAATAGCGCTTACTATATTTATAATTATAAATACCTTTATTATAAAAAGGAATAATAATAATAAGATTATAAATAATAAGCTTAATTTACCCTCTTACTACGCGGTTAAGGGTAAGCTAATTATTTACTAACTAAAAATTACCTTTTAAACTAGCTAAGTAGCTAAAAGGCTAAGTAACTAAGCAATTATTACTATAGCTAATAAGGTAGTATAAGCTACTAACGCTAGCCTAAGTGCTAAAGCACTAGGACAGCTACTTAGTTATTGTTAAAGAAGGTAAAGAGAGAGATTTAATTAAAAACCCTTTATAAAGGCTATATAGCTTCCTTATATCTAAAGCACTAGGAAGCGTAGGTAACAAGGTCTAAGGGTATAGATTCTCCCTTAGTGTTACGCAAAGGTTTAATTAGAAGTAACAGGTGTATATATTAAGGAATTTAACTAGGTTAGTATTTAGCTAACTTAACTAAATCTAATTAGGAATAGCATATATATAGGTAAAGTCTAATTAGATTTTATGCGCTAGAGCGAAAGAACGTAACGCTGCGCCTTTTAGTAGGAAGGTTAGCTAAGTTATTAAGGTAAGGGCTGCGTATATAAGTATAAGGCGGCTATGTTATACCCTTATTACGACCTTTATATTAAAAGGTAAGGCGTTAGATACTAATCTAGGTATAAAGCTGCTTAGCTTTTTAATAAGAGTTAAATTATTTTAAGAATAAATAAAAAAAAGTAAAATAAAAGTAAAAGTAAACAAACTAGACTTAGTATTATAGTATATACTAATTAGCTTCCTTATTAAAAGGGGGGCCCTTCTTTTATACTTAGTATAATAAGGGTATAAGTATTTAATAAAATAAAAAGAAATATAGCAGTCTAAGTATAAATAAACAAATAAATAAATAATAAAACTAATTACTATTTATTTAGTTTTATAGCTAGCTTTAAGAGTAGCTAAAATATTATTATAAACGCGTTAGCTTACAGCTACTACTTATACTATTTAGGCTAACGAAAGGGTTTAAATAAGAAAACTAAAGAGGTAGCCTAGTATAAAATTATAAGGCATAAAGTTTTTTATATATAACCCCCCCTTAACGCTTTATACTAGTTAGTTTAGCCTTTATTTTTTTTTAAAGTTTAATTAGGTAATACAGCTACTATACCTACGGCTTACTCCTTTAAAATCTAGTTAACCTATGCTTTAATCTTACTAATATCCTTAATTTTAATAAGCCTTTTAATTAGGTAATTCTGCTTATAAGTAACTCTTATAGCCCTTATTAAAGGTTAAGCCTTTAAATCCTCCTTTAGCCTAATCTTATTAAGTTTAATAAAAGGGCTATAAGCGCTCTTTAATTTAGGTTACTTTAGCTTCTTCTTAAGAAAGCTCTCCTTATTAACTAGGATAACCTTCTTAATCTTAGGTAGGTAAATAACCGCCTTTAGTACTTAGTACTTCTTTAAAAGTGTTCTTAGAGCGGTTTAAAAGCTGCGGTATATATATAAGGTTACTAACTTGTTTATTTATATAATGTATATAGTCTTTACTTCTTTACTAACCTATGTATTAAAACTAATTAGACTCTCCTTAGGGTATACCTTAATAAAAGGGCTGTTTACCTTTATAACATCCTTAAGGAGGGTTTTAAGGTAATAGTTAATCTTCTTTTATACTATTACTATGGTTAGTAGCTTGTCTTTAAGCTTAATCCTGTTTAAAACGATTATAGTATAGCTTATTAAGTACTAGTTAAGCTAATTAGTATTTAGGCTAATCGCTAAATACTTACTACTATATAAAGGTAATAAGTTTATATATCTTAGTTTTACTTAGATTTAAGTAATAAACCCTGTTTATATTTATATATTATTCTTTTTAATAGTGTTAAAGACCTTAAGGATAAGAATAGTCTTTTAATAAAACGATAAAAGCGTTTAGTCGTTTAAGCTAGTTTAATAGCTTTAAAAGGTTTTTAAAAGAATACTTAAGCGGAATTTAAAATATATAGCTTATAAGACTAATTATTAGTTTACTATATAATTAGTACGTCTTTTATCTTATATTACTTACTAGTAAGGATTAGTTAAAACTTAATTAAATACCTTTTAAAACTTGCTTTTATAAGGGTATATAGTATTTTAATTTAGCTATTAAACTAGTAAATCTATTACTACTATTAGTTTATAATAGTAAGGACCTAGTAATTTATAAGATATACTAAGAATATAAGGAAGCGCTTACTTATATAATTTATAGTTACGTTGTTTTAAATTTAAAAATTTAAACCGGCCTAGTAGTAATAAGCCGTTAAAAACTAAATTAAACTTTAATAGTCTTAAAGAATAAGGATTAGGCCTATAATTAATTTATCTCTATTTAGCTATTTATTATTAAGGATTGCTCCCTTAACGTTAAATAGGCAGAGTAAGTAGCTGCTATAGTTAACATTAAAGAACTTTAGGTTTAGCTTGTCTTAACTTCCTTATATATAAACGTTTAAGAAATATATAGCGGCGGCCGCTTTAGTATTTATAGTGTTTATTCCTTATAAAAAGAAGGCAGGCCTAGTTATAACGATTTAATTAAATACCTTGCTAAGGTACTAGACGTAGTAGTTAAATTGCCCTTATATAAAGTTGTCTGGTTATACGCCTTAAGGCTAGTCTAGTTTTACTACTAACCTGTATATAGCGCTAGTAACGCTCTTATAACTTTTAAACTAAGAGCTATAAACCGATCCGTAGGTTAATATCTTAGTTACTTATTAAAGGTTAAGTTTAATTAGGTTTTATACTTAGTAAAGGCCTGTGCTATGTCTTAGCTAGTAAGGCGGCTAGGAAGAGTAGGAAGAGAAAGAGTAAGTAGTAAGAGAGAAGGCGTTAAGGGTAAGAAAGGAAGAGATAAAGGGTACTAAGCAATTTACGTTTATACTTTATATAGTAAAAGCTTTATAAGCTAAATAAAAAGGGTAAAAGGAGGTAAAAGCTAATTATATTTATATTACTAGCTATAGTTATAACTAATTAAAAGGTTATTTTATAGTAATAAAAATCTTATAAAAGCTTCTTTTTTTAATAAATTTACTTTTTATTTATAAAAGGGATTTAATTAAGCTTAAAAAACAGCCTTATATTTAAATAAGCTTCTTTCTTTTTTATAAAAATAAATACTTCTTATAGCTTTTATTCGTTTTCTTCTTTTTATTTATACATTCTTATTTTTATATTTTATATACCTTTTTATTAATAACTAACTATAGGTAAAAAACGTTTTATAGTAGTATAGTGTAATACTAACGCTACGTTATCTTTTTATAACTTAGTAAGCTATTTTAGTATTATAATAGCGTTTATTAACTTTATAATATTAAATGCTAATTAGATTCCTTTAAAGGCTCTTATAACTTCTGTTACTACTATCCTTAATTAGGTTTTACTAGTAGCTTTAGTACCTATTTCTCCGTTTAACTTTTTCCTTACAGTTACTCCTTAGGGTAGCTTTATAGTCTTACGTCCTTAGCAGCTAGCAGTCCTTCCTTTAAACAATCTAAAGTAGTTTATAGGGTTAAAGGCTTAGTCTGCCTTCTTACTAAAGCGTATAGTAACTAATTTAAAATCTTTAAATAATAAAGGGCGCTGCCTTTACTATGCTATAGCTAACTTTATATATAGTAAGTTATAGCTAGACTTTAATTAGGTTTATAATTACTATGTTAAGCTAGTTAATTTATACGTAGCTTTTTCTTATAAAACCCTTAATAAGTTCTTTATATTTAATAAGATATAGCATCTTCTCCTTAGTTTCTTTTTAATATATAAAATTAAAGGTAATACTAGCGCTTTATATCTTTATTAGTAGCTTTACCCTCTTCTTAACCCTAGTACTTTATAAGAGGCTTTTAATTTAAATAGCGTTATAACAGCTTTTTAAAGGGCTAATAAGTTTAATCTAGTTATAAAGCTAATCTTTATTAAGAAGATTTATAGCAGCCTTCTTAGTAAGTATACCTATAAGGTAGCTACTAACGTGCGTTAGTAAAAGGCCTTATTTATAGCTATTTATAGCTATTATAACCTAAATGCTTATAAGCGCTATAAAGAGCGGTATATACATTACTAAAGCGTGTTAATTAATTAAGGTTATACTTTATAAGTTATAGTTTTATAGTTTAAGTATGTTTCCTTACTAGGCTTATTAAATGCTTATGCCTCTTATCTCTTTTACGTTAAAGGGGCAAGGTGTTTATACTATCCGTCTTAAAGGGAGCATTTTACGCTAGCTTAGCTTAGGTTTACTAAGCGTAAGGCGGCTCTTCCTCTTTTAACTATTTCCTTTAACTTGTTTCCTATTATTAGACCTAATCTAACTACTTTAGTTTTAATAAGGGCTAGTTTTAATTAGTTATAGCTAGCCTTATAAGGTGCTCTAACTAACCTAAGGTTATAGGTTACTAAAGGTTTAAGTATAATACTTCTTATAACCTTAAGGCGTTTTACTAGAAAGAGAATAAAACCTAAGGTTTTTACGTTAGCTAAAACTCCTTTAAAAAGGCTAATAGCGCGCTTATTGTTTAAGATAGCGTAAACTCCTTTAATTTAATTAGATTTTAATGTAATAAATCTTAATAACAATATTAATAAGAATGTAGCTAGTTTAAGCGTTAGTAAGGGTTAGGCAGTCTTGTTTTTAGTAAAAGTTTTAAAGAGGAAGCTAGCTACTATTCCTAAGGAGTCTCTAGCTCCTGCTCCGTCTAAGTTAAGGGCTATAAAGGGGGCGGCTATTTAATTAGCTTTTAAAGCTATAAAACTTAATAGTAAATTAGGCTTTAATTAGGTTCTTTTTATTATTTAAAGCGCTAAAAAGGCTTTTAAGGGTGCTAAAGTGTTTATAAGCGCGCTAAAAGGGGTAAAAGAGGCTACGCCCTTTATTAAGAAGAAGCTTACGTTTATTAAACGCGTTCCCTTAACTAAGACTAAGTTAAAGAAAACGGTTATTAAAGAGTTTGCTTTAAAGGGGGGGTTTAATATATTTAATCCGTTTACTAAGTTTAAGGGTAAAGGTAAGCCTTAACAGGACTAAGTTTAAAAAGGAAGAAGAGAAAGAAGATTTAAATAATAATAGCTTTATTAAGGAGGATAACCAGTCTATTAATTTTAATGCTAGCTTTTATAAAGCTAGTTTAAATACTAAGATAGTTAATAACTAGTCTTAGGCTTTAAGTAAAAAATAGGTTATATATATATAGTAAGCAAGCTAAATTAAATTTTATACGCGCTTATTTAAGCTTTTTATTATATAAATAAAGTAAATTAAAAGAGAAAGTTATTTATACTATAAACGTGTTTTTTTAAAGTTTTTATTATATATAAATAATAGCTAAAGGAAGTAGTAGTTTTTATAAAACTAAGGCGTAAAAATAAAAGAAAAAGGTTTATAAGGTAAGGCATAAAACAAAGGACTTATAAATAAAAGAAAGAGAATATAAGAGATATACTTATCTTATAAAGGCGCTTACGCAGTCTTACTTATTACTATATAAGGCAGTTTTATTATTACCTTTATCCTTTGTTAAAGGACAGAAGTAATTAGCTATTACTATTTTAAAATTATATTTTATAAAAGTTTAATTAGGTTTATAC